>JAUDRI010000030.1:240000-245000 GCA_033675395.1 Rhodiola chrysanthemifolia | reverse complement strand
ACTTCAAAAAAAGTGAGTATGTAAGCACAAACAATGTCATGTTTCCTCCTGCCAGACCCAAAAAAGTCCCATTGGCTCTTTAGGGGGTAGAGGTGTTAGGAACTTGCCGGCTGGTGCCTCGGCAGTTCCTCGAGTATGCGCAGCGGAAATGGATATGAGTGAAGAATGGTCGGATGAAGTGATGGATTGAGGGAAAGTGACTCGATGGAATGGAATGAAATGGGAAATGATGTATTACTGTCGAAGGAAACACGTTACAATAAGAAAGCTAGTCGAGTATCCAAGATAAGCACCCAAGCGTCGAAGGGTTGTCCCCCGACGCTAAGGTAGTGATCCGAGATAACTCTTGGGTATTTTCTGGATGAGAAACTAGAATGAAATACATGTGTTTATATAGGAGAATGCTAAAGGAGCCGTTGGGGAGGGAAGCTAGCCGTTGGTGCATGAACTAGCCGTTGGGGGTCCAATGGCTCTAGTCTTCCTTGCCCAAGCGCCGGTCAATGGAGGAGTTATGGCGGGTGCATGTATCTTCGGTCTTCGTCATTACTCCTTTGACCAAAGGTGGCCGTTGGTTCATGCATCTGGCCGGATATGCTTGTGGACTCCTTACTAGCCGTTGGTGCATGCATCTGGTCAGGAAAGACAGCTGGTCCTCGGGCAGGCTTCGGATCAGGCGGGGCCCTAGTGTGCCGAAGTGAGGTTCTGGGCATTCCGGTGACTTGGCTCGTGCGTTCCGGCTGGGACTTCAGATCCTCCGACTTATCAGGTAGGGGAAGCTTAACTGTCGAGCCGGATTTGACCAATGAGCCTGTCTGGTCGAGAGATCTGGTGTTGTGCCCCTTCTGTGCGCACAGGGCACTCGTCAACTGGGTCTCCGAGCGACTTCGCCATGACACTGTGAGATTATTGGCTGAACCCCATGTGTTGATCATTATAAGAACATTGGTCGAGGCAGAATCTCCATTGGGCACGCTCTGGTCGAGGATTCCCTTGATGATCAGAATCTGCGCACGCAGGGCCCTGTCGGGGCCTTCAGGCAGGTTCTTTGCGCAACTCCTCGACTGGGCCTTCGGCAGCTCGGGTCCTCCAGGTCCGTTCCTATCATTCCTCCCCCCTTGAAAATTGACCTTGACCTCAAGGTCGTGTTGATTTGTTGGTGGGACGCCGGGGTTAAAGGGCATGTGGTGGCGCCTCTTCCGACTTGCGTGATATTTGGACTTGCCTCGATCAAATGGCCTGGTCCCCATGTGGTAGTGCCTGGTGTTCCTATTGGCCGGGGCCTTCATTGGAGAGTGGGATGATCTGGGCACTCCGGTGTACTTGCTCGTGCGAATCTCCTGAAAATTGTTATTGCTCGACTTCTTGGTCATGCAAACTCTTTTGGTCGGAGCAGATTCGTCACTTTCGTCAGCTGGCTCGGTGGATTTGATTTCGGTGTTCGCCATTGTGCCTGGGGCCTGGAATTCTTCGGGCGGCTTTGGATCAGGACGTGCCCTTGTCGGCGAGAGGGATAAGTTGCGCACTACGGCAGTTCGGCTCGTGCGCTGGTCCTGGATCTTCATATCTCCCGACTTATTGACCATGAGAATCAGAATGGTCGAGCCATATTCAGCACCCTTGTCCATCGGGTCGAGGGTTTTGATTTTGGTGCCGCGTGCCTCGTCCGAGAGATTGGATTTAGGCCCTGCGTTGCCTTGGCTCGTGCGCTCCTCCTGGCTAGCAATATTGCTCGACATACTGGTCATGAAAATCATATTGGTCGAGACGGAATCATTACCTTCGCCAATCGGGTCGAGAGTTGGGGCCTTAGTGCCTTGTGGCTCGTCTGGGTTCGAGTCCTTCGTGAGCGAGAGGAAAAGTTTGGGCACTCCGAAGATTTGACTCGTGCGTTCCTCCTGGGTCGCCATATTGCTCGACTTGTTGGGCATGGGAATCATTTTGGTCGAGCCAGATTCATCGTCTTCGGTTGCCGAGTCGGGAGTTATGGTATTGGTGCCGGTTGCCTCGTCTAGGGCGCTCTTTAGGACACTCGGATACTTTTGCCTTGACCCGATGATGTGATTCGCCCTTCCATGGTTATTTGGCATTCTGAGGCTAGCTGTCGAAGTAGAATTCCCAGATGATGCACTTTGGTCGAAGGTTTTGTTGTTGTGCCCATTCTGTGCGTCGGGGGCCTGGTTGGTCGGGGCCTTGGAGCTGAGTGCCTCGTCTATGCCTGGGTTGAATGGAATGAGGCCCCGGTTGTGTTGTGGATCGAGTGGGACTATGCCGAGGTCACCTTGTGGGTTGCTTTGTCGTCGCTCTTCTTTCCCTCGATCAAATGGGGCAAGGCTTCGCTCGCCCAAGAGCCATCTTTGGTATTTGTCACGCCATGGCTCAATCTGGTCACCAAGGTCACTAGGGCGTATCACATGCACCAGGATGACAAACTGACCTAGGGACTTTGGCCGGGAGAACAGCACTTCTCGCTGCCCAAGTTTGGCTAAGTCCTCGCCTTGTGGTCCCCCGAGTTGCGGTTGATGCTTGGCAATGATGCGCGCAGGTTCTGCCCTTTCTTTGATCGGCTCCCCAAGGAAAGGGTCGACGTAGGGTGGTCTCTCAGCTAGGGCGCCCTTCTCCACTAGGCCTTGCTCCATCTCGCTCGGGTGGTACTCATCGCAAGGGACCCCGGCGCTGATTTGGGCTACTTGGTGCGCCGGCTGATCTTCATGCGTTGGGCTCTCCTCGATGCTCATGGATCCAAGACTGTTCTCCAAGGGAAGCTTGTCCTCGCCCCGAGTTCCTTCGACATCATTAGAAATTTCGGAAATTGAAAGATCTAACTTTAGTACCTCTTCGTTGCAAGTCGAAACTTCTTTGGGTTTAGGACTCCGCATAGCGTGCATCCTCTCTACGAGTTTGTCTAGACGCTCGTTCATTCTAGTCAATGCCTTTTCCATTAGAGCATCGCGTTCAGCTTGGAAAGCGGCCTCTCTTGCTTCAAGCTTTAATTGTGCGGCATGTCTTTGTTGTGCGAGCGAATAGCGTGGCCTTGGGTCAGCGTGACGGTAGTGGACTTGGCTTTGCCGATTTGCCCAACTCGCGTTCCTATGACCTTGGTAATGGTCATAGTAGACGAGGGCTCTTTCTTGCTCGTAGGTGGTGTGGTGGTGTGGATCTGGTAGTTGTCCTCCCCAGGCATCCGTAAACGCGAAGGTGGACATGGTTGCGGAAGGTGTGGTGGTGATGGTTGCGGAAGTGTGTGAGTGGTGTAGATGTGCGGAAGGTGTGGTGGATGGTTGCGGAAGCGTATGGTGGTGTCCGGAGGGCCGAACTGCTCTGATGCCAATTGTTAGGAACTTGCCGGCTGGTGCCTCGGCAGTTCCTCGAGTATGCGCAGCGGAAATGGATATGAGTGAAGAATGGTCGGATGAAGTGATGGATTGAGGGAAAGTGACTCGATGGAATGGAATGAAATGGGAAATGATGTATTACTGTCGAAGGAAACACGTTACAATAAGAAAGCTAGTCGAGTATCCAAGATAAGCACCCAAGCGTCGAAGGGTTGTCCCCCGACGCTAAGGTAGTGATCCGAGATAACTCTTGGGTATTTTCTGGATGAGAAACTAGAATGAAATACATGTGTTTATATAGGAGAATGCTAAAGGAGCCGTTGGGGAGGGAAGCTAGCCGTTGGTGCATGAACTAGCCGTTGGGGGTCCAATGGCTCTAGTCTTCCTTGCCCAAGCGCCGGTCAATGGAGGAGTTATGGCGGGTGCATGTATCTTCGGTCTTCGTCATTACTCCTTTGACCAAAGGTGGCCGTTGGTTCATGCATCTGGCCGGATATGCTTGTGGACTCCTTACTAGCCGTTGGTGCATGCATCTGGTCAGGAAAGACAGCTGGTCCTCGGGCAGGCTTCGGATCAGGCGGGGCCCTAGTGTGCCGAAGTGAGGTTCTGGGCATTCCGGTGACTTGGCTCGTGCGTTCCGGCTGGGACTTCAGATCCTCCGACTTATCAGGTAGGGGAAGCTTAACTGTCGAGCCGGATTTGACCAATGAGCCTGTCTGGTCGAGAGATCTGGTGTTGTGCCCCTTCTGTGCGCACAGGGCACTCGTCAACTGGGTCTCCGAGCGACTTCGCCATGACACTGTGAGATTATTGGCTGAACCCCATGTGTTGATCATTATAAGAACATTGGTCGAGGCAGAATCTCCATTGGGCACGCTCTGGTCGAGGATTCCCTTGATGATCAGAATCTGCGCACGCAGGGCCCTGTCGGGGCCTTCAGGCAGGTTCTTTGCGCAACTCCTCGACTGGGCCTTCGGCAGCTCGGGTCCTCCAGGTCCGTTCCTATCAAGAGGTTGGTCGAGGGTCCAAAAATGAAAATTTCGGAAAAGCTTGCATGGGTTTTGCTACCCCCTACCATGCAAGTCGCAAGTCGAGAATCCTTATAAATTGGCCCCAGCACAATTATTTCGTCGGCGCACTCCTATGACGGAAGTCGTCGCTACACATTGACGCAGTCGGACAGTTGGCGAGGTAGGCGTCTTGGTCCGTTTTGAGAATTCTCGGCTTGTGGTCCCTCGGATGTCCCTTAAGGTTGGTTTGATCGAGGCAGAACCGGATTTGACCGTAGGATGAATTCATGGCAGCAATAAACTTCACATGGGCGCCTTTTGCCGCAGCCAAGTGGTAAGGACAAGTGCGTCGAGGAGACCTGGGCAAAGTAGTATTGTCGAGGGAGGCATGGCAATTGTCGGATTTCATGGGCCGTGGGCGTCCATGTGCTATGTTGAGCTCGGGGATTACCAAATGCTTGGCGATCGGAGACGTACGACCGGGACCCCTTGTGAAGCGTGGGCTAAGTAGGCTGTTATGTCTTTTGAAGGTCAATTTCGGGCCTGGGGCCATGTGGGTGCTCGTCTAAGGCGATTGCTGGAATAGAGGAACAAACCATGTTTGGACGACGGGCGTGAATCCTTCAAATTGATTTTGGGCAAAGTAGGCGGCGCGAGG
>JAUDRI010000030.1:202500-210000 GCA_033675395.1 Rhodiola chrysanthemifolia | reverse complement strand
CGTCGAGAAATCCTTGTCGAGGCACTGGGTCCTCGTCGAGAAATCCTCGTCGGGGCCATGTCGAGTCCCTGGGTACTCGTCGAGAAATCCTCGTCGGGGCCTTGTCGAGGTATTGGGTAATTGTCGAGAAATCCTCGTCGGGGCCCCAGGTCCTCGTAGGGGCCATGTCGAGTCCCTGGGTCCTCGTCGAGAAATCCTCGTCGGGGCCTAGGTCTTCGTCGGGGCCTCGTCGAGAAATCCTTATCGAGGCACTGGGTCCTCGTCGAGAAATCCTCGTAGGGGCCATGTCGAGTCCCTGGGTCCTCGTCGAGAAATCCTCGTAGGGGCCATGTCGAGTCCCTGGGTCCTCGTCGAGAAATCCTCGTCGGGGCCTTGTCGAGGCATTGGGTAATTGTCGAGAAATCCTCGTCGGGGCCTTGGGTAATTGTCGAGAAATCCTCGTCGGGGCCCTAGGTCCTCGTCGGGGCATTGTCGAGAAATCCTCGTCGGGGCCCTGGGTCCTCGTCGAGAAATCCTCGTCGGGGCCTTGGGTCCTCGTCGAGAAATCCTCGTCGGGGCCTTGGGTCCTCGTCCTGCCCTGTCGAGCAGTTTCGATCGCCGCTAGGTCCTTCGCATAAAAACGGCCAAAAATCATATTTTTCAAAAAGTTGCTCGACACATCTTTAGAAGATGTTGCAATTTAACGACTCAAGCTGGATTGGAGCAAAAATATTTTTTTTGGATTTTTAAATTGATTTTCTCGGTTTTTATCATTATAAAATACAAAAAAAATACAAAAAAAAATCGAAAACGAAATTGGCCAGCATATTATGAAACTACATTTCATAACAAACGCAACGGTGTGTGGAATGCAGAATTTCGATTGGAACAACTTCAAAAAAAGTGAGTATGTAAGCACAAACAATGTCATGTTTCCTCCTGCCAGACCCAAAAAAGTCCCATTGGCTCTTTAGGGGGTAGAGGTGATAGGAGCCCGACTCCAGCGGCCTCGCCCAGCCAGTCGCGCACATCTGATACGCTCGAAGACCGCACATCCGCCAAACAACCAACTGAGGTTCCCCGCGCACAGCCAGTCGAGGCGCAGATCATTTCCCTCGACCCGATGGACGGCGACAAGAATTCCGGCTCGACAGATAAGCTTCCTGTGCCTAATATGTCGGAGGATCTGAAGTCCCCGAAGGAACGCGCGAGCCAAACCCCAGGATTGGCGAGGACTCCTCGTCCGCGCCCGAAGGCCCCGACTGATGCGAAGATGTCCCGCGCGCCAACTGACTTCCGTGGCCAGATTCATGCACCAACGGCTAGCTGGGAGTCAACTGAAGATCTGGGCCAGATGCATGCACCAACGGCCATTTCTGGTCAAGGGAGTAATGAGGACGACCCAAGGTTCATTGACCCGCCATAATGAGGAAGTTTGACCGGAGCCTTGGGCAAGGGAATAGAGCCGTTGGGCCCCAACGGCTAGCTCAGCTCCTCTCCTATAAAACCACATGTATTTCATTCTTGCTTTTCATCCAGAAATTACCTAGAGAGTTATCTCGGATCTACCTTGGCGTTGAAGGGCATTCCTTCGACGCTTGGGTGCCAATCCTAGATTTCCGACTAGTGTCCACAGTTTGTACTTTCCCTTTCGGCAATTCTCATTCAATAGCAATTTCATTCCATTCCATCGAGTTACATTTCCCAGATCCATCGCTTGGTTCGAGCCTTTTGGCTAAATCCCACTTTCCGCTGCGCATCCGTAGGACTTGCCAAGGCACCAGCCGGCAAGTTCCTAACAATTGGCTTCAGAGCTGTTCGTTCCTTAGGCCACCACCACAAGCTTCCGCACACTTCCACCACTTCCGCAACCATGACCAACAACGCTCGCCAAGCTTCTTTGTCAGATGTTGAGGCGAGAACCACCAACCTTGAGAAGGAGCTAAAGGACCTCGCCGTGAAGGTCGACGCTAACCACGCCGAGCTGACCAACTTCATCGATGAGATGCGCAAGGAGTTGCAAGAGTTCTACGCAACATTCAAGGCCACTCACACACCGACCAGCGCCATCGACCGAGGAAAGGCCCCCATGGGCGAAGAGACGAGCGTTACGCGCAATCACCCGCAAGTAACGCTCGACTCTCCGCACACTCCACTCGACATCCGCCCACCGCTCACTGACGGGGCCCTCGACACGTTTCCGCGTGTGCTCGACGAGAGGTCTCGCATTCCGCCCAGACATCTGCACTACACCGAGGGACCCCTCGACACCCATCCGCGTGTGCTCGACGAGAGATCCCGAGTCCCGCCCAGACGAGCGCCTTACATCGACCCCTACTTGGGCGAACCGATGGGAACTGAAGGCCTCGACCTAGACCACCATACGAGAAACTGGAGCGCGGCTCGAGACACTCGACCAAGGCCAGTCCGCCCACCCGACGCAACACACCGCAAACTGGAACTACCCATATTCCATGGCGACGACGTTCATGGCTGGCTTCATAGAGCCGAAAGATACTTCCTCATGAATGGCCTACACGACTATGACAAGCTCGACGCTGCGAGCATTTGCTTCGAAGGCAAGGCGCTACATTGGCACCAATGGCGAGAGGCACAACAACCCTTCCGGAGCTGGGACGAGCTAAGGAGGGAACTGAGCAAACGCTTCCGAGGGCAACTTGGGCGCATACACGAGGAGTTCTTCGCACTGGCGCAAGACTCGACAGTCGAAGCCTACCGGGAGAACTTTGAGCGCCTCTCGGCAGGTTTACAAGGGCTCCCGACTGAGGCACTCCTGGGGACATTCATGAAAGGCCTCAAGGCCCCGATACGCGAAGGAGTCCGAGTCCACCGCCCCCACACTCTCATAGAAGCGATGCACCTCGCCCAACTAGTTGAGGAGGAGAAACGCACGGACAGACCCACAAGGGCCCCCGCCCCAGCCACGCATACTCCAGCGAGAATGTCCGACAGGCCACGAGCGCCCACGCACACACACACAGGCCCTAGAAGACTGACCGAAGCAGACATTGCCACTAGGCGTGCCCAAAACCTGTGCCTAAGATGCGACGAGAAGTGGTTCCCCGGGCACCGATGCCAATATCCAAAGCTCCAGATCATGCTCATAGACGAGTTCGACGAGGAGGAACCGGACGAGCCACCAGCGGACCAAGGCGTTATCGAGGTCTCATTGCACAGCTTGGCGGGCTTGACCAGCCCACGCTCAATGAAGCTGAGGGGAAGGATTGGGGAACGAGACGTACTGATCCTCGTCGATAGTGGGGCCTCCCACAATTTTATCTCGAGGTCCTTGATCGAAGAAGAGAACATCCCAACCAGCGACCGGGGCAAGTTCCGTGTCATCCTGGGAAATGGTCAAGCGGAGGAGAGCCAAGGGCGCTGCGAGGGAGTACGCATCGACCTACCCGAGTACGCAATCAAGGAGGACTTCCTGCCGCTCCGCATGGGAGGCACCGACGTGATCCTGGGTTGGCCTTGGCTACAATCCCTCGGAGAAGTCAAAACCAACTGGGGGCTGTTGCGCATGGAATTCCAAGAAGGAGGCAAGCAGGTCCGATTGCAAGGCGAGGCGACCCTACGCAAGGTGGAGGCCTCGTTCAATTCCTTGGCGAGAAGCAGCAAGTCGAACGCCGCATGCTACCTAGTAGCGCTGAAGGTCGAGGAATCAAGCCCCAAGGAAGAGACGCCCAAGGGAATTTCCGAGTTATTAGCCAGGTACGAGGACGTTTTCCTAGAGCCCCAGGGCCTGCCCCCGCTCAGAGGCCACGAGCACGCGATAGTCTTGAAGGACGGATCCGGTCCAGTGAGCGTAAGGCCCTACCGCTACGCACAGGCGCAGAAGAGTGAGATTGAGCGCCTAGTCCGGGAAATGATGGAGGCGGGAATCATTCGACCAAGTTCCAGCCCCTTTTCCAGCCCGGTGTTATTGGTCAAGAAGAAGGACGGCAGTTGGCGATTCTGCGTCGACTATAGGGCGCTGAACAAGCACACCGTGGCGGACAAGTTCCCTATCCCAGTCATCGACGAGCTGCTCGATGAGCTACACGGAAGCACCTATTTCTCGAAGATTGACTTGAAGTCGGGCTACCATCAGATACGCATGGCGAAAGGAGACGAGGCCAAAACCGCTTTCCGCACTCACGAGGGCCAATATGAGTTTCTAGTCATGCCCTTCGGCTTGACCAATGCCCCGGCCACGTTCCAGGCTCTTATGAATCAGGTACTCAAGCCTTTCTTACGCAAGTCTGTTTTGGTTTTCTTCGACGACATCCTTGTCTACAGCAAAAGTTTGGAGGAGCATGCCCATCACTTAGAGCAAGTCCTCGAGGAGCTGCGAAGGAATCATCTGGTGGTCAACCAAAAGAAAAGCGTCTTCGGCAGCCAGCAAGTCGAGTACTTGGGACACATTGTCTCAAAGGAGGGAGTCTCGGCCGACAAACTCAAAATACAAGCCATGGTGGACTGGCCGGAACCCAAAACCTTGAAGGAGCTGAGAGGATTCCTCGGCCTAACTGGTTACTACAGGAAGTTCGTCAAGAACTATGGCAAGATAGCAGCCCCGCTCACGCAACAACTCAAGAAGGACTCCTTCGACTGGAAGGATGAGGCGAGCCAAGCCTTTGCCGAACTCAAGAAGGCCATGACCCGAGTGCCAGTGCTAGCCCTGCCAGACTTCAAAGAGCCATTTATCATCGAAACGGACGCATCTGGGTACGGACTGGGCGCTGTCCTCATGCAAAACCAGCGACCAGTCGCGTATTTTAGTCAGACCCTTTCTACTCAGGCGCGGCTTAAAGGCACTTACGAGAAGGAGCTGATGGCCATAGTATTGGCTGTGAACAAATGGAGGCCCTACCTGCTCGGAAGACGTTTCATAGTGCGAACGGACCAGCGAAGCCTCAAGTACTTATTGGAACAGCGCATGGTGGCCGAGGAGCACCAGAGGTGGCTCACTAAATTGCTTGGCTACGACTTTGAGATTCAGTACAAGGCAGGGCGAGAGAACCAAGCGGCCGATGCCCTATCGCGCAAGATCGAGAACCGGCAATCCGACCTTGAGGACAAGGTCGCTCTTGGGGAGGGGAGCAATGATAGGAACCCGACTCCAGCGGCCTCGCCCAGCCAGTCGCGCACATCTGATACGCTCGAAGACCGCACATCCGCCAAACAACCAACTGAGGTTCCCCGCGCACAGCCAGTCGAGGCGCAGATCATTTCCCTCGACCCGATGGACGGCGACAAGAATTCCGGCTCGACAGATAAGCTTCCTGTGCCTAATATGTCGGAGGATCTGAAGTCCCCGAAGGAACGCGCGAGCCAAACCCCAGGATTGGCGAGGACTCCTCGTCCGCGCCCGAAGGCCCCGACTGATGCGAAGATGTCCCGCGCGCCAACTGACTTCCGTGGCCAGATTCATGCACCAACGGCTAGCTGGGAGTCAACTGAAGATCTGGGCCAGATGCATGCACCAACGGCCATTTCTGGTCAAGGGAGTAATGAGGACGACCCAAGGTTCATTGACCCGCCATAATGAGGAAGTTTGACCGGAGCCTTGGGCAAGGGAATAGAGCCGTTGGGCCCCAACGGCTAGCTCAGCTCCTCTCCTATAAAACCACATGTATTTCATTCTTGCTTTTCATCCAGAAATTACCTAGAGAGTTATCTCGGATCTACCTTGGCGTTGAAGGGCATTCCTTCGACGCTTGGGTGCCAATCCTAGATTTCCGACTAGTGTCCACAGTTTGTACTTTCCCTTTCGGCAATTCTCATTCAATAGCAATTTCATTCCATTCCATCGAGTTACATTTCCCAGATCCATCGCTTGGTTCGAGCCTTTTGGCTAAATCCCACTTTCCGCTGCGCATCCGTAGGACTTGCCAAGGCACCAGCCGGCAAGTTCCTAACAAGAGGTTGGTCGAGGGTCCAAAAATGAAAATTTCGGAAAAGCTTGCATGGGTTTTGCTACCCCCTACCATGCAAGTCGCAAGTCGAGAATCCTTATAAATTGGCCCCAGCACAATTATTTCGTCGGCGCACTCCTATGACGGAAGTCGTCGCTACACATTGACGCAGTCGGACAGTTGGCGAGGTAGGCGTCTTGGTCCGTTTTGAGAATTCTCGGCTTGTGGTCCCTCGGATGTCCCTTAAGGTTGGTTTGATCGAGGCAGAACCGGATTTGACCGTAGGATGAATTCATGGCAGCAATAAACTTCACATGGGCGCCTTTTGCCGCAGCCAAGTGGTAAGGACAAGTGCGTCGAGGAGACCTGGGCAAAGTAGTATTGTCGAGGGAGGCATGGCAATTGTCGGATTTCATGGGCCGTGGGCGTCCATGTGCTATGTTGAGCTCGGGGATTACCAAATGCTTGGCGATCGGAGACGTACGACCGGGACCCCTTGTGAAGCGTGGGCTAAGTAGGCTGTTATGTCTTTTGAAGGTCAATTTCGGGCCTGGGGCCATGTGGGTGCTCGTCTAAGGCGATTGCTGGAATAGAGGAACAAACCATGTTTGGACGACGGGCGTGAATCCTTCAAATTGATTTTGGGCAAAGTAGGCGGCGCGAGGGAGTTTGGGAAAGAAGTTGACATTGGTGGTGCGTACAAATTGCAACATCTGCCTTTGTTGATGGATATTCGTGGGCTCTTGATCAATGCCGAAATGCTTGGATGATAAGCGAGGGAGGACCAAACGAAGTCTTTATGTGGGGACGTCCGACGTTTTGGTTTGAGTTGAGGGCGGGTGCTTTCATTGTCTTGGGGCGTCGACCAAAGTAGCCTCTTCGGTGTCCCTTAAGGTTGGTTTGATCGAGGCAGAACCGGATTTGACCGTAGGATGAATTCATGGCAGCAATAAACTTCACATGGGCGCCTTTTGCCACAGCCAAGTGGTAAGGACAAGTGCGTCGAAGAGACCTGGGCAAAGTAGTATGGTCGAGGGAGGCATGGCAATTGTCGGATTTCGTGGGCCGTGGGCGTCCATGTGCTATGTTGAGCTCGGGTTTACCAAATGCTTGGCGATCGGAGGCGTACGACCGGGACCCCTTGTGAAGTGTGGGCCAAGTAGGCTGTTATGTCTTTTGAAGGTCAAGTTCGGGCCCGGGCCATGTCGGTGCTTGTCTAAGGCGAGGGCTGGAATCGAGGAACAAACCATGTTTGGACGACGGGCGTGAATCCTTCAAATTGATTTTGGGCAAAGTAGGCGGCGCGAGGGAGTTTGCGAAAGAGGTTGACATTGGTGGTGCGTACAAATTGCAACATCTGCCTTTGTTGATGGATATTCGTGGGCTCTTGATCAATGTTGAAATGCTTGGATGATAAGCGAGGGAGGACCAAACGAAGTCTTTATGTGGGGACGTCTGATGTTCTGGTTTGAGTTGAGGGCGGGTGCTTTCATTGTCTTGGGGCGTCGACCAAATTAGCCAGAAATTTTCATTGGTCCCTGGGTTTTGATGGAAGATCGTAATTTCTTCGGATAAGACTCGGGCAAAGTAGAAGATTGGA
>JAUDRI010000030.1:177500-182500 GCA_033675395.1 Rhodiola chrysanthemifolia | reverse complement strand
AAGCGATGGATCTGGGAAATGTAACTCGATGGAATGGAATGAAATTGCTATTGAATGAGAATTGCCGAAAGGGAAAGTACAAACTGTGGACACTAGTCGGAAATCTAGGATTGGCACCCAAGCGTCGAAGGAATGCCCTTCAACGCCAAGGTAGATCCGAGATAACTCTTTAGGTATTTTCTGGATGCTGAACAATAAAGAATACATGTGTTTATATAGGGGAGGAGCTGAGCTAGCCGTTGGGGGCCCAACGGCTCTATTCCTTTGCCCCAAGCTCCGGTCAAACTCCCTCATTAAGGCGGGTCAATGCACCTTGGGTCAACCTCATTACTCCCTTGACCAAGAGTGGCCGTTGGTGCATGCATCTGGCCAAGATCTTCAGTTGTCTCCCCGCTAGCCGTTGGTGCATGAACCTGGCCCAGAAAGTCAGTTGGCGCGCGGGATATCTGCGCGTCAGTCGGGGCCTTCGGGTGCGGAAGAGGAGTCCTCGGCTTTCCTGGGGTTTGGCTCGTGCGTTCCTTTGGGGACTTCAGATCCTCCGACATATCGAGCATGGGAGGCTTAACTGTCGAGCCAGAATTGTTGTTGCCGTCCGTTGGGTCGAGAGTTATGAGCTGGGTGCCTTGCGCCTCGACCGGCTGTGCGCGGGGAACCTCAACAGGCGGGTAGACGGGTGCGGGGTCTTCGGGCGCGCCCGGCACGCGCAGGGCCCTCAGTGTGTTTCTCGGACGGGGACCTTGCTTGTGATGCGGATGGCTGGGCGGGGCCTGGCCAGCTGGATGCGGGTTCCTATCATTGCTCCCCTCCCAAAGAGCGACCTTGCCCTCAAGGTCGAAATCCGGAAATTGTTCTCCTATGTATGCCGCCTGTTCCCAAGTTGCGTCTTCTTCGGGCATCTTCGTCCATTTGATCAGCACTTCTTGTCCTTCTGTATTTTCGCGGACGCCTCGAAGCGCCTCGGGCTCATAGCGTGGTGTGAAGCCTGGAAACCATTTGAGCTGAATGGTATGGTTGGGCCCCGGCGGTGCTCTGGCTAGCTTCAGTTGTGAGACGTGGAATACTGGGTGGATTTGTGACTCACGCGGCATCTTGAGCTTATACGCCACCATGCCAATACGCTGGATCACTTCGTAGGGCCCATAGTACTTTGGGGCGAGCTTGTAGTTGTCTCGCCTGGCCACTGTGATTTGTCGGCCTGGTTGGAGTCTCACATAAACCAAGTCCCCTACCTTGTAGTTGACGTCACGACGGTGCTCGTCCGCCTGCCTCTTCATGGTGTTTCGGGAATTGCGGAGGTGTTGCTTCAGTTCCTTCAATGCTCGATCACGGTCGATTAACAGGGCATCGACGTGTTGTAGGGGCGTGGACCCGGGCTCATGCGGAACTATCCTCGGGGGGTCTCGCCCGTAGAGAGTCTTGAAGGGCGTGGTTTGAGTGGCGGTGTGGAAGGATGTGTTGTACCAGTACTCAGCCCATGGGAGGAGCTGTACCCACTTCTTCTGCTCCTCGCTGGCAAAACACCGTAGGTAAGTGCCGACGCTCCGATTTACGACCTCAGTTTGGCCATCCGTTTGAGGGTGGTATGCGGTGCTCCTTTTCAAGTGTGTACCTAATGACGCAAACAGGGTTTTCCAAAAGTTGCTAATAAAAACTGCGTCTCGGTCGGATATGAGTACCTCAGGCACACCGTGGAGTCGGATGATTTCTTTGATGAAAGTGTCAGCCACGGTCTTCGCGGTGTAGGGATGACTCAAAGGCACAAAGTGTGCGTACTTGCTGAGGCGATCGACCACCACCATGATGACTGAGAATCCTTCGACCTTGGGAAGACCCTCGATGAAGTCCATCGTGACCTCCGCCCAAACCTGCTCCGGTATCTCCAAGGGTTGCAACAAGCCCGCCGGTTTCATAGCCACGTGCTTGCTCCTTTGGCATTGGTCACATTCGGTGATGAAGCGTTTGACGTCGGCTCGCATGCCTTCCCACCAAAACTCTCTAGCTAGGCGTTGGTACGTTTTCATTATGCCTGAGTGTCCGCCAATGTTGCTCGCATGGAACTCTCGCAAGAGTCGGGGAATCTGTTCGGAGCCGCTAGGGAGCACGAAGCGCCCATTATAGAACAACCTTGCCCCTTTGGTCTCGTAGCTGGAGTCGGGATCCGTTGCGGCCTCTCTCAAGGGCTGTAGTGATGGATGTTGATTGTCGGCCTCGAGCGCGCCCCAGTCTAAAGTAGTGGCCATGGATATAGCGAGCCAATGCGGCTCTTCCACCGCCCACTGTGTATCCTCCTCGACGGCTACCAAGCTGCTTAGCGTAGCCTCGGGGCACTCCTCATTATCGGGGTCGGGGGCCTCTTCCTCTTCTCTATCGTCGATGTATAAAATCTGCAGTCTTGACGATCGGCATATGTGACCTGAGAACCACCGGTCGTCGCATCTCAAGCAAAGGCCCTGGGCTTTCCTCGTCGCTATGTCCGACGGAGTCATGCGCTTGGCCCCGCTCCAGTCTCGTCCGGGCTCCCTTGGTCGGTCGCGCGGGTTGCTAGCTCCGGGATTGTGGCTGTGGCCTCGGCTGGGCTGTGCGGGGATCCTTGCTGTTTTATCCGTGCGCTTCTCTTCCTCAACCAGCTGGGCGAGGTGCATGGCTTCTATGAGAGTATGGGGCCGGTGGACTCGGACTCCTTCTCGTATCGGGGCTTTGAGGCCTTTCATGAACGTCCCCATCAGCGCCTCAGTTGGGAGCCCTTGTAGTCCTGCCGAGAGTCGCTCAAAGCTCTCACGATAAGCTTCGACTGTGGAGTCTTGCGCTAGTGCAAAGAACTCCTCGTGGACTCGCCCAAGTTGGCCTCGAAAACGCTTGCTCAACTCTCTTTTCATCTCGTCCCAACTCCGGAAAGGCTGGAGCGATTCTTGCCATTGGAGCCAATGCAGCGCCTTGCTTTCGAAGCATACGCTTGCCGCCTCGAGCTTCTCGTAGTCGTGTAGGCCATTGATTGCGAAGTACCTTTCGGCTCTATGGAGCCAGCCTTGAACGTCATCGCCATGGAATATGGGTAGTTCAAGTTTGCGGTGTGTTGCGTCGGGTGGGCGGACTGGCCTTGGTCGAGTGTCTCGAGCCGCGCTCCAGTTTCTCGTATGGTGGTCTAGGTCGAGGCCTTCAGTTCCCATCGGTTCGCCCAAGTAGGGGTCGATGTAAGGCGCTCGTCTGGGCGGGACTCGGGATCTCTCGTCGAGCACACGCGGATGGGTGTCGAGGGGTCCCTCGGTGTAGTGCAGATGTCTGGGCGGAATGCGAGACCTCTCGTCGAGCACACGCGGAAACGTGTCGAGGGCCCCGTCAGTGTGCGGTGGGCGGATGTCGAGTGGAGTGTGCGGAGAGTCGAGCGTTACTTGCGGGTGATTGCGCGTAACGCTCGTCTCTTCGCCCATGGGGGCCTTTCCTCGGTCGATGGCGCTGGTCGGTGTGTGAGTGGCCTTGAATGTTGCGTAGAACTCTTGCAACTCCTTGCGCATCTCATCGATGAAGTTGGTCAGCTCGGCGTGGTTAGCGTCGACCTTCACGGCGAGGTCCTTTAGCTCCTTCTCAAGGTTGGTGGTTCTCGCCTCAACATCTGACAAAGAAGCTTGGCGAGCGTTGTTGGTCATGGTTGCGGAAGTGGTGGAAGTGTGCGGAAGCTTGTGGTGGTGGCCTAAGGAACGAACAGCTCTGATACCAATTGTTAGGAACTTGCCGGCTGGTGCCTTGGCAAGTCCTACGGATGCGCAGCGGAAAGTGGGATTTAGCCAAAAGGCTCGAACCAAGCGATGGATCTGGGAAATGTAACTCGATGGAATGGAATGAAATTGCTATTGAATGAGAATTGCCGAAAGGGAAAGTACAAACTGTGGACACTAGTCGGAAATCTAGGATTGGCACCCAAGCGTCGAAGGAATGCCCTTCAACGCCAAGGTAGATCCGAGATAACTCTTTAGGTATTTTCTGGATGCTGAACAATAAAGAATACATGTGTTTATATAGGGGAGGAGCTGAGCTAGCCGTTGGGGGCCCAACGGCTCTATTCCTTTGCCCCAAGCTCCGGTCAAACTCCCTCATTAAGGCGGGTCAATGCACCTTGGGTCAACCTCATTACTCCCTTGACCAAGAGTGGCCGTTGGTGCATGCATCTGGCCAAGATCTTCAGTTGTCTCCCCGCTAGCCGTTGGTGCATGAACCTGGCCCAGAAAGTCAGTTGGCGCGCGGGATATCTGCGCGTCAGTCGGGGCCTTCGGGTGCGGAAGAGGAGTCCTCGGCTTTCCTGGGGTTTGGCTCGTGCGTTCCTTTGGGGACTTCAGATCCTCCGACATATCGAGCATGGGAGGCTTAACTGTCGAGCCAGAATTGTTGTTGCCGTCCGTTGGGTCGAGAGTTATGAGCTGGGTGCCTTGCGCCTCGACCGGCTGTGCGCGGGGAACCTCAACAGGCGGGTAGACGGGTGCGGGGTCTTCGGGCGCGCCCGGCACGCGCAGGGCCCTCAGTGTGTTTCTCGGACGGGGACCTTGCTTGTGATGCGGATGGCTGGGCGGGGCCTGGCCAGCTGGATGCGGGTTCCTATCAAGAGGTTGGTCGAGGGTCCAAAAATGAAAATTTCGGAAAAGCTTGCATGGGTTTTGCTACCCCCTACCATGCAAGTCGCAAGTCGAGAATCCTTATAAATTGGCCCCAGCACAATTATTTCGTCGGCGCACTCCTATGACGGAAGTCGTCGCTACACATTGACGCAGTCGGACAGTTGGCGAGGTAGGCGTCTTGGTCCGTTTTGAGAATTCTCGGCTTGTGGTCCCTCGGATGTCCCTTAAGGTTGGTTTGATCGAGGCAGAACCGGATTTGACCGTAGGATGAATTCATGGCAGCAATAAACTTCACATGGGCGCCTTTTGCCGCAGCCAAGTGGTAAGGACAAGTGCGTCGAGGAGACCTGGGCAAAGTAGTATTGTCGAGGGAGGCATGGCAATTGTCGGATT
>JAUDRI010000030.1:150000-157500 GCA_033675395.1 Rhodiola chrysanthemifolia | reverse complement strand
CCCTTGTCGAGGCCTTGGGTAATTGTCGAGAAATCCTCGTCGGGGCCCCAGGTCCTCGTCGGGCCCTTGTCGAGGTCTTGGGTAATTGTCGAGAAATCCTCGTCGGGGCCTAGGTCTTCGTCCGGGCCTCGTCGAGAAATCCTTGTCGAGGCACTGGGTCCTCGTCGAGAAATCCTCGTCGGGGCCATGTCGAGTCCCTGGGTACTCGTCGAGAAATCCTCGTCGGGGCCTTGTCGAGGTATTGGGTAATTGTCGAGAAATCCTCGTCGGGGCCCCAGGTCCTCGTAGGGGCCATGTCGAGTCCCTGGGTCCTCGTCGAGAAATCCTTGTCGGGGCCTAGGTCTTCGTCGGGGCCTCGTCGAGAAATCCTTATCGAGGCACTGGGTCCTCGTCGAGAAATCCTCGTAGGGGCCATGTCGAGTCCCTGGGTCCTCGTCGAGAAATCCTCGTAGGGGCCATGTCGAGTCCCTGGGTCCTCGTCGAGAAATCCTCGTCGGGGCCTTGTCGAGGCATTGGGTAATTGTCGAGAAATCCTCGTCGGGGCCTTGGGTAATTGTCGAGAAATCCTCGTCGGGGCCCTAGGTCCTCGTCGGGGCATTGTCGAGAAATCCTCGTCGGGGCCGTGGGTCCTCGTCGAGAAATCCTCGTCGGGGCCTTGGGTCCTCGTCGAGAAATCCTCGTCGGGGCCTTGGGTCCTCGTCCTGCCCTGTCGAGCAGTTTCGATCGCCGCTAGGTCCTTCGCATAAAAACGGCCAAAAATCATATTTTTCAAAAAGTTGCTCGACACATCTTTAGAAGATGTTGCAATTTAACGACTCAAGCTGGATTGGAGCAAAAATATTTTTTTTGGATTTTTAAATTGATTTTCTCGGTTTTTATCATTATAAAATACAAAAAAAATACAAAAAAAAATCGAAAACGAAATTGGCCAGCATATTATGAAACTACATTTCATAACAAACGCAACGGTGTGTGGAATGCAGAATTTCGATTGGAACAACTTCAAAAAAAGTGAGTATGTAAGCACAAACAATGTCATGTTTCCTCCTGCCAGACCCAAAAAAGTCCCATTGGCTCTTTAGGGGGTAGAGGTGTTAGGAACTTGCCGGCTGGTGCCTTGGCAAGTCCTACGGATGCGCAGCGGAAAGTGGGATTTAGCCAAAAGGCTCGAACCAAGCGATGGATCTGGGAAATGTAACTCGATGGAATGGAATGAAATTGCTATTGAATGAGAATTGCCGAAAGGGAAAGTACAAACTGTGGACACTAGTCGGAAATCTAGGATTGGCACCCAAGCGTCGAAGGAATGCCCTTCAACGCCAAGGTAGATCCGAGATAACTCTCTAGGTAATTTCTGGATGAAAAGCAAGAATGAAATACATGTGGTTTTATAGGAGAGGAGCTGAGCTAGCCGTTGGGGCCCAACGGCTCTATTCCCTTGCCCAAGGCTCCGGTCAAACTTCCTCATTATGGCGGGTCAATGAACCTTGGGTCGTCCTCATTACTCCCTTGACCAGAAATGGCCGTTGGTGCATGCATCTGGCCCAGATCTTCAGTTGACTCCCAGCTAGCCGTTGGTGCATGAATCTGGCCACGGAAGTCAGTTGGCGCGCGGGACATCTTCGCATCAGTCGGGGCCTTCGGGCGCGGACGAGGAGTCCTCGCCAATCCTGGGGTTTGGCTCGCGCGTTCCTTCGGGGACTTCAGATCCTCCGACATATTAGGCACAGGAAGCTTATCTGTCGAGCCGGAATTCTTGTCGCCGTCCATCGGGTCGAGGGAAATGATCTGCGCCTCGACTGGCTGTGCGCGGGGAACCTCAGTTGGTTGTTTGGCGGATGTGCGGTCTTCGAGCGTATCAGATGTGCGCGACTGGCTGGGCGAGGCCGCTGGAGTCGGGTTCCTATCATTGCTCCCCTCCCCAAGAGCGACCTTGTCCTCAAGGTCGGATTGCCGGTTCTCGATCTTGCGCGATAGGGCATCGGCCGCTTGGTTCTCTCGCCCTGCCTTGTACTGAATCTCAAAGTCGTAGCCAAGCAATTTAGTGAGCCACCTCTGGTGCTCCTCGGCCACCATGCGCTGTTCCAATAAGTACTTGAGGCTTCGCTGGTCCGTTCGCACTATGAAACGTCTTCCGAGCAGGTAGGGCCTCCATTTGTTCACAGCCAATACTATGGCCATCAGCTCCTTCTCGTAAGTGCCTTTAAGCCGCGCCTGAGTAGAAAGGGTCTGACTAAAATACGCGACTGGTCGCTGGTTTTGCATGAGGACAGCGCCCAGTCCGTACCCAGATGCGTCCGTTTCGATGATAAATGGCTCTTTGAAGTCTGGCAGGGCTAGCACTGGCACTCGGGTCATGGCCTTCTTGAGTTCGGCAAAGGCTTGGCTCGCCTCATCCTTCCAGTCGAAGGAGTCCTTCTTGAGTTGTTGCGTGAGCGGGGCTGCTATCTTGCCATAGTTCTTGACGAACTTCCTGTAGTAACCAGTTAGGCCGAGGAATCCTCTCAGCTCCTTCAAGGTTTTGGGTTCCGGCCAGTCCACCATGGCTTGTATTTTGAGTTTGTCGGCCGAGACTCCCTCCTTTGAGACAATGTGTCCCAAGTACTCGACTTGCTGGCTGCCGAAGACGCTTTTCTTTTGGTTGACCACCAGATGATTCCTTCGCAGCTCCTCGAGGACTTGCTCTAAGTGATGGGCATGCTCCTCCAAACTTTTGCTGTAGACAAGGATGTCGTCGAAGAAAACCAAAACAGACTTGCGTAAGAAAGGCTTGAGTACCTGATTCATAAGAGCCTGGAACGTGGCCGGGGCATTGGTCAAGCCGAAGGGCATGACTAGAAACTCATATTGGCCCTCGTGAGTGCGGAAAGCGGTTTTGGCCTCGTCTCCTTTCGCCATGCGTATCTGATGGTAGCCCGACTTCAAGTCAATCTTCGAGAAATAGGTGCTTCCGTGTAGCTCATCGAGCAGCTCGTCGATGACTGGGATAGGGAACTTGTCCGCCACGGTGTGCTTGTTCAGCGCCCTATAGTCGACGCAGAATCGCCAACTGCCGTCCTTCTTCTTGACCAATAACACCGGGCTGGAAAAGGGGCTGGAACTTGGTCGAATGATTCCCGCCTCCATCATTTCCCGGACTAGGCGCTCAATCTCACTCTTCTGCGCCTGTGCGTAGCGGTAGGGCCTTACGCTCACTGGACCGGATCCGTCCTTCAAGACTATCGCGTGCTCGTGGCCTCTGAGCGGGGGCAGGCCCTGGGGCTCTAGGAAAACGTCCTCGTACCTGGCTAATAACTCGGAAATTCCCTTGGGCGTCTCTTCCTTGGGGCTTGATTCCTCGACCTTCAGCGCTACTAGGTAGCATGCGGCGTTCGACTTGCTGCTTCTCGCCAAGGAATTGAACGAGGCCTCCACCTTGCGTAGGGTCGCCTCGCCTTGCAATCGGACCTGCTTGCCTCCTTCTTGGAATTCCATGCGCAACAGCCCCCAGTTGGTTTTGACTTCTCCGAGGGATTGTAGCCAAGGCCAACCCAGGATCACGTCGGTGCCTCCCATGCGGAGCGGCAGGAAGTCCTCCTTGATTGCGTACTCGGGTAGGTCGATGCGTACTCCCTCGCAGCGCCCTTGGCTCTCCTCCGCTTGACCATTTCCCAGGATGACACGGAACTTGCCCCGGTCGCTGGTTGGGATGTTCTCTTCTTCGATCAAGGACCTCGAGATAAAATTGTGGGAGGCCCCACTATCGACGAGGATCAGTACGTCTCGTTCCCCAATCCTTCCCCTCAGCTTCATTGAGCGTGGGCTGGTCAAGCCCGCCAAGCTGTGCAATGAGACCTCGATAACGCCTTGGTCCGCTGGTGGCTCGTCCGGTTCCTCCTCGTCGAACTCGTCTATGAGCATGATCTGGAGCTTTGGATATTGGCATCGGTGCCCGGGGAACCACTTCTCGTCGCATCTTAGGCACAGGTTTTGGGCACGCCTAGTGGCAATGTCTGCTTCGGTCAGTCTTCTAGGGCCTGTGTGTGTGTGCGTGGGCGCTCGTGGCCTGTCGGACATTCTCGCTGGAGTATGCGTGGCTGGGGCGGGGGCCCTTGTGGGTCTGTCCGTGCGTTTCTCCTCCTCAACTAGTTGGGCGAGGTGCATCGCTTCTATGAGAGTGTGGGGGCGGTGGACTCGGACTCCTTCGCGTATCGGGGCCTTGAGGCCTTTCATGAATGTCCCCAGGAGTGCCTCAGTCGGGAGCCCTTGTAAACCTGCCGAGAGGCGCTCAAAGTTCTCCCGGTAGGCTTCGACTGTCGAGTCTTGCGCCAGTGCGAAGAACTCCTCGTGTATGCGCCCAAGTTGCCCTCGGAAGCGTTTGCTCAGTTCCCTCCTTAGCTCGTCCCAGCTCCGGAAGGGTTGTTGTGCCTCTCGCCATTGGTGCCAATGTAGCGCCTTGCCTTCGAAGCAAATGCTCGCAGCGTCGAGCTTGTCATAGTCGTGTAGGCCATTCATGAGGAAGTATCTTTCGGCTCTATGAAGCCAGCCATGAACGTCGTCGCCATGGAATATGGGTAGTTCCAGTTTGCGGTGTGTTGCGTCGGGTGGGCGGACTGGCCTTGGTCGAGTGTCTCGAGCCGCGCTCCAGTTTCTCGTATGGTGGTCTAGGTCGAGGCCTTCAGTTCCCATCGGTTCGCCCAAGTAGGGGTCGATGTAAGGCGCTCGTCTGGGCGGGACTCGGGATCTCTCGTCGAGCACACGCGGATGGGTGTCGAGGGGTCCCTCGGTGTAGTGCAGATGTCTGGGCGGAATGCGAGACCTCTCGTCGAGCACACGCGGAAACGTGTCGAGGGCCCCGTCAGTGAGCGGTGGGCGGATGTCGAGTGGAGTGTGCGGAGAGTCGAGCGTTACTTGCGGGTGATTGCGCGTAACGCTCGTCTCTTCGCCCATGGGGGCCTTTCCTCGGTCGATGGCGCTGGTCGGTGTGTGAGTGGCCTTGAATGTTGCGTAGAACTCTTGCAACTCCTTGCGCATCTCATCGATGAAGTTGGTCAGCTCGGCGTGGTTAGCGTCGACCTTCACGGCGAGGTCCTTTAGCTCCTTCTCAAGGTTGGTGGTTCTCGCCTCAACATCTGACAAAGAAGCTTGGCGAGCGTTGTTGGTCATGGTTGCGGAAGTGGTGGAAGTGTGCGGAAGCTTGTGGTGGTGGCCTAAGGAACGAACAGCTCTGAAGCCAATTGTTAGGAACTTGCCGGCTGGTGCCTTGGCAAGTCCTACGGATGCGCAGCGGAAAGTGGGATTTAGCCAAAAGGCTCGAACCAAGCGATGGATCTGGGAAATGTAACTCGATGGAATGGAATGAAATTGCTATTGAATGAGAATTGCCGAAAGGGAAAGTACAAACTGTGGACACTAGTCGGAAATCTAGGATTGGCACCCAAGCGTCGAAGGAATGCCCTTCAACGCCAAGGTAGATCCGAGATAACTCTCTAGGTAATTTCTGGATGAAAAGCAAGAATGAAATACATGTGGTTTTATAGGAGAGGAGCTGAGCTAGCCGTTGGGGCCCAACGGCTCTATTCCCTTGCCCAAGGCTCCGGTCAAACTTCCTCATTATGGCGGGTCAATGAACCTTGGGTCGTCCTCATTACTCCCTTGACCAGAAATGGCCGTTGGTGCATGCATCTGGCCCAGATCTTCAGTTGACTCCCAGCTAGCCGTTGGTGCATGAATCTGGCCACGGAAGTCAGTTGGCGCGCGGGACATCTTCGCATCAGTCGGGGCCTTCGGGCGCGGACGAGGAGTCCTCGCCAATCCTGGGGTTTGGCTCGCGCGTTCCTTCGGGGACTTCAGATCCTCCGACATATTAGGCACAGGAAGCTTATCTGTCGAGCCGGAATTCTTGTCGCCGTCCATCGGGTCGAGGGAAATGATCTGCGCCTCGACTGGCTGTGCGCGGGGAACCTCAGTTGGTTGTTTGGCGGATGTGCGGTCTTCGAGCGTATCAGATGTGCGCGACTGGCTGGGCGAGGCCGCTGGAGTCGGGTTCCTATCAAGAGGTTGGTCGAGGGTCCAAAAATGAAAATTTCGGAAAAGCTTGCATGGGTTTTGCTACCCCCTACCATGCAAGTCGCAAGTCGAGAATCCTTATAAATTGGCCCCAGCACAATTATTTCGTCGGCGCACTCCTATGACGGAAGTCGTCGCTACACATTGACGCAGTCGGACAGTTGGCGAGGTAGGCGTCTTGGTCCGTTTTGAGAATTCTCGGCTTGTGGTCCCTCGGATGTCCCTTAAGGTTGGTTTGATCGAGGCAGAACCGGATTTGACCGTAGGATGAATTCATGGCAGCAATAAACTTCACATGGGCGCCTTTTGCCGCAGCCAAGTGGTAAGGACAAGTGCGTCGAGGAGACCTGGGCAAAGTAGTATTGTCGAGGGAGGCATGGCAATTGTCGGATTTCATGGGCCGTGGGCGTCCATGTGCTATGTTGAGCTCGGGGATTACCAAATGCTTGGCGATCGGAGACGTACGACCGGGACCCCTTGTGAAGCGTGGGCTAAGTAGGCTGTTATGTCTTTTGAAGGTCAATTTCGGGCCTGGGGCCATGTGGGTGCTCGTCTAAGGCGATTGCTGGAATAGAGGAACAAACCATGTTTGGACGACGGGCGTGAATCCTTCAAATTGATTTTGGGCAAAGTAGGCGGCGCGAGGGAGTTTGGGAAAGAAGTTGACATTGGTGGTGCGTACAAATTGCAACATCTGCCTTTGTTGATGGATATTCGTGGGCTCTTGATCAATGCCGAAATGCTTGGATGATAAGCGAGGGAGGACCAAACGAAGTCTTTATGTGGGGACGTCCGACGTTTTGGTTTGAGTTGAGGGCGGGTGCTTTCATTGTCTTGGGGCGTCGACCAAAGTAGCCTCTTCGGTGTCCCTTAAGGTTGGTTTGATCGAGGCAGAACCGGATTTGACCGTAGGATGAATTCATGGCAGCAATAAACTTCACATGGGCGCCTTTTGCCACAGCCAAGTGGTAAGGACAAGTGCGTCGAAGAGACCTGGGCAAAGTAGTATGGTCGAGGGAGGCATGGCAATTGTCGGATTTCGTGGGCCGTGGGCGTCCATGTGCTATGTTGAGCTCGGGTTTACCAAATGCTTGGCGATCGGAGGCGTACGACCGGGACCCCTTGTGAAGTGTGGGCCAAGTAGGCTGTTATGTCTTTTGAAGGTCAAGTTCGGGCCCGGGCCATGTCGGTGCTTGTCTAAGGCGAGGGCTGGAATCGAGGAACAAACCATGTTTGGACGACGGGCGTGAATCCTTCAAATTGATTTTGGGCAAAGTAGGCGGCGCGAGGGAGTTTGCGAAAGAGGTTGACATTGGTGGTGCGTACAAATTGCAACATCTGCCTTTGTTGATGGATATTCGTGGGCTCTTGATCAATGTCGAAATGCTTGGATGATAAGCGAGGGAGGACCAAACGAAGTCTTTATGTGGGGACGTCTGATGTTCTGGTTTG
>JAUDRI010000030.1:125000-130000 GCA_033675395.1 Rhodiola chrysanthemifolia | reverse complement strand
TCCTGCCAGACCCAAAAAAGTCCCATTGGCTCTTTAGGGGGTAGAGGTGTTAGGAACTTGCCGGCTGGTGCCTCGGCAGTTCCTCGAGTATGCGCAGCGGAAATGGATATGAGTGAAGAATGGTCGGATGAAGTGATGGATTGAGGGAAAGTGACTCGATGGAATGGAATGAAATGGGAAATGATGTATTACTGTCGAAGGAAACACGTTACAATAAGAAAGCTAGTCGAGTATCCAAGATAAGCACCCAAGCGTCGAAGGGTTGTCCCCCGACGCTAAGGTAGTGATCCGAGATAACTCTTGGGTATTTTCTGGATGCGAATAATGAAAGACAACATGTGTTAAATAGGGAAATGCTAAAGGAGCCGTTGGGGAGGGAAGCTAGCCGTTGGTGCATGAACTAGCCGTTGGGGGTCCAATGGCTCTAGTCTTCCTTGCCCAAGCGCCGGTCAATGGAGGAGTTATGGCGGGTGCATGTATCTTCGGTCTTCGTCATTACTCCTTTGACCAAAGGTGGCCGTTGGTTCATGCATCTGGCCGGATATGCTTGTGGACTCCTTACTAGCCGTTGGTGCATGCATCTGGTCAGGAAAGACAGCTGGTCCTCGGGCAGGCTTCGGATCAGGCGGGGCCCTAGTGTGCCGAAGTGAGGTTCTGGGCATTCCGGCGACTTGGCTCGTGCGTTCCGGCTGGGACTTCAGATCCTCCGACTTATCAGGTAGGGGAAGCTTAACTGTCGAGCCGGATTTGACCAATGAGCCTGTCTGGTCGAGAGATCTGGTGTTGTGCCCCTTCTGTGCGCACAGGGCACTCGTCAACTGGGTCTCCGAGCGACTTCGCCATGACACTGTGAGATTATTGGCTGAACCCCATGTGTTGATCATTATAAGAACATTGGTCGAGGCAGAATCTCCATTGGGCACGCTCTGGTCGAGGATTCCCTTGATGATCAGAATCTGCGCACGCAGGGCCCTGTCGGGGCCTTCAGGCAGGTTCTTTGCGCAACTCCTCGACTGGGCCTTCGGCAGCTCGGGTCCTCCAGGTCCGTTCCTATCATTCCTCCCCCCTTGAAAATTGACCTTGACCTCAAGGTCGTGTTGATTTGTTGGTGGGACGCCGGGGTTAAAGGGCATGTGGTGGCGCCTCTTCCGACTTGCGTGATATTTGGACTTGCCTCGATCAAATGGCCTGGTCCCCATGTGGTAGTGCCTGGTGTTCCTGTTGGCCGGGGCCTTCATTGGAGAGTGGGATGATCTGGGCACTCCGGTGTACTTGCTCGTGCGAATCTCCTGAAAATTGTTATTGCTCGACTTCTTGGTCATGCAAACTCTTTTGGTCGGAGCAGATTCGTCACTTTCGTCAGCTGGCTCGGTGGATTTGATTTCGGTGTTCGCCATTGTGCCCGGGGCCTGGAATTCTTCGGGCGGATTTGGATCAGGACGTGCCCTTGTCGGCGAGAGGGATAAGTTGCGCACTATGGCAGTTCGGCTCGTGCGCTGGTCCTGGATCTTCATATCTCCCGACTTATTGACCATGAGAATCAGAATGGTCGAGCCATATTCAGCACCCTTGTCCATCGGGTCGAGGGTTTTGATTTTGGTGCCGCGTGCCTCGTCCGAGAGATTGGATTTAGGCCCTGCGTTGCCTTGGCTCGTGCGCTCCTCCTGGCTAGCAATATTGCTCGACATACTGGTCATGAAAATCATATTGGTCGAGACGGAGTCATTACCTTCGCCAATCGGGTCGAGAGTTGTGGCCTTAGTGCCTTGTGGCTCGTCTGGGTTCGAGTCCTTCGTGAGCGAGGGGAACGGTTTGGGCACTCCGAAGATTTGACTCGTGCGCTCCTCTTGGGTTTTCATATTCCTCGACTTGTTGGGCATGGGAACCATTTTTGTCGAACCCGATTCATCGTCTTCATTTGCCGAGTCGGAAGTTATGGTATTGGTGCCGGTTGCCTCGTCTAGGGCGCTCTTTAGGACACTCGGATCCTTTTGCCTTGACCCGATGATACGATTCGCCCTTCCATGGTTATTTGGCATTCTGAGGCTAGCTGTCGAAGTAGAATTCCCAGATGATGCACTTTGGTCGAAGGTTTTGTTGTTGTGCCCATTCTGTGCGCCGGGGGCCTGGTTGGTCGGGGCCTTGGAGCTGAGTGCCTCGTCTATGCCTGGGTTGAATGGAATGAGGCCCCGGTCGTGTTGTGGATCGAATGGGACTATGCCGAGGTCACCTTGTGGGTTGCTTTGTGGTCGCTCTTCTTTCCCTCGATCAAATGGGGCAAGGCTTCGCTCGCCCAAGAGCCATCTTTGGTATTTGTCACGCCATGGCTCAATCTGGTCACCAAGGTCACTAGGGCGTATCACATGCACCAGGATGACAAACTGACCTAGGGACTTTGGCCGGGAGAACAGCACTTCTCGCTGCCCAAGTTTGGCTAAGTCCTCGTCTTGTGGTCCCCCGAGTTGCGGTTGATGCTTGGCAATGATGCGCGCAGGTTCTGCCCTTTCTTTGATCGGCTCCCCAAGGAAAGGGTCGACGTAGGGTGGTCTCTCAATTAGGGCGCCCTTCTCCACTAGGCCTTGCTCCATCTCGCTCGGGTGGTACTCATCGCAAGGGACCCCGGCGCTGATTTGGGCTACTTGGTGCGCCGGCTGATCTTCATGTGTTGGGCTCTCCTCGACGCTCATGGATCCAAGATTGCTCTCCAAGGGAAGCTTGTCCTCGCCCCGAGTTCCTTCGACATCATTAGAAATTTCGGAAATTGAAAGATCTAACTTTAGTACCTCTTTGTTGCAAGTCGGAACTTCTTCGAGGGTTGGGCTCCGCTTGGCCTGCCACTTCTCTGCGAGTTTGTCCAGGCGCTCGAGCACTCTAGCCATCGCCTCTATCGCGAAAGCATCGCGTTCAAATTGGAGGGCTGCCTCTCTTTCTTCCAACTCGGATCGTGTGGGATACCTTGTGGGCGCATGTGTGTCCGTGTAGCGTAGTCTTGGGTCGTCTTGGCGGTAGCGGGTGGGGCTTTGTCGATCTGCCCAATACTCATCGTCATTCCCCGTGTAAGGTTGATGATGATAGACTGGCCTTCTCATGGTTACCCACCTTGCTTGTTCAGGTGATGGGTAGGCGTTGTGGGGATTCATGGTTGCGGAAGGTGTGGTGGTGTGTATGTTTGCGGAAGTGTGTGAGTGGTGTAGATGTGCGGAAGGTGTGGTGGATGGTTGCGGAAGTGTATGGTGGTGTCCGGAGGGCCGAACTGCTCTGATGCCAATTGTTAGGAACTTGCCGGCTGGTGCCTCGGCAGTTCCTCGAGTATGCGCAGCGGAAATGGATATGAGTGAAGAATGGTCGGATGAAGTGATGGATTGAGGGAAAGTGACTCGATGGAATGGAATGAAATGGGAAATGATGTATTACTGTCGAAGGAAACACGTTACAATAAGAAAGCTAGTCGAGTATCCAAGATAAGCACCCAAGCGTCGAAGGGTTGTCCCCCGACGCTAAGGTAGTGATCCGAGATAACTCTTGGGTATTTTCTGGATGCGAATAATGAAAGACAACATGTGTTAAATAGGGAAATGCTAAAGGAGCCGTTGGGGAGGGAAGCTAGCCGTTGGTGCATGAACTAGCCGTTGGGGGTCCAATGGCTCTAGTCTTCCTTGCCCAAGCGCCGGTCAATGGAGGAGTTATGGCGGGTGCATGTATCTTCGGTCTTCGTCATTACTCCTTTGACCAAAGGTGGCCGTTGGTTCATGCATCTGGCCGGATATGCTTGTGGACTCCTTACTAGCCGTTGGTGCATGCATCTGGTCAGGAAAGACAGCTGGTCCTCGGGCAGGCTTCGGATCAGGCGGGGCCCTAGTGTGCCGAAGTGAGGTTCTGGGCATTCCGGCGACTTGGCTCGTGCGTTCCGGCTGGGACTTCAGATCCTCCGACTTATCAGGTAGGGGAAGCTTAACTGTCGAGCCGGATTTGACCAATGAGCCTGTCTGGTCGAGAGATCTGGTGTTGTGCCCCTTCTGTGCGCACAGGGCACTCGTCAACTGGGTCTCCGAGCGACTTCGCCATGACACTGTGAGATTATTGGCTGAACCCCATGTGTTGATCATTATAAGAACATTGGTCGAGGCAGAATCTCCATTGGGCACGCTCTGGTCGAGGATTCCCTTGATGATCAGAATCTGCGCACGCAGGGCCCTGTCGGGGCCTTCAGGCAGGTTCTTTGCGCAACTCCTCGACTGGGCCTTCGGCAGCTCGGGTCCTCCAGGTCCGTTCCTATCAAGAGGTTGGTCGAGGGTCCAAAAATGAAAATTTCGGAAAAGCTTGCATGGGTTTTGCTACCCCCTACCATGCAAGTCGCAAGTCGAGAATCCTTATAAATTGGCCCCAGCACAATTATTTCGTCGGCGCACTCCTATGACGGAAGTCGTCGCTACACATTGACGCAGTCGGACAGTTGGCGAGGTAGGCGTCTTGGTCCGTTTTGAGAATTCTCGGCTTGTGGTCCCTCGGATGTCCCTTAAGGTTGGTTTGATCGAGGCAGAACCGGATTTGACCGTAGGATGAATTCATGGCAGCAATAAACTTCACATGGGCGCCTTTTGCCGCAGCCAAGTGGTAAGGACAAGTGCGTCGAGGAGACCTGGGCAAAGTAGTATTGTCGAGGGAGGCATGGCAATTGTCGGATTTCATGGGCCGTGGGCGTCCATGTGCTATGTTGAGCTCGGGGATTACCAAATGCTTGGCGATCGGAGACGTACGACCGGGACCCCTTGTGAAGCGTGGGCTAAGTAGGCTGTTATGTCTTTTGAAGGTCAATTTCGGGCCTGGGGCCATGTGGGTGCTCGTCTAAGGCGATTGCTGGAATAGAGGAACAAACCATGTTTGGACGACGGGCGTGAATCCTTCAAATTGATTTTGGGCAAAGTAGGCGGCGCGAGGGAGTTTGGGAAAGAAGTTGACATTGGTGGTGCGTACAAATTGCAACATCTGCCTTTGTTGAT
>JAUDRI010000030.1:102500-105000 GCA_033675395.1 Rhodiola chrysanthemifolia | reverse complement strand
CCCTGGGTCCTCGTCGAGAAATCCTCGTCGGGGCCTAGGTCTTCGTCGGGGCCTCGTCGAGAAATCCTTATCGAGGCACTGGGTCCTCGTCGAGAAATCCTCGTAGGGGCCATGTCGAGTCCCTGGGTCCTCGTCGAGAAATCCTCGTAGGGGCCATGTCGAGTCCCTGGGTCCTCGTCGAGAAATCCTCGTCGGGGCCTTGTCGAGGCATTGGGTAATTGTCGAGAAATCCTCGTCGGGGCCTTGGGTAATTGTCGAGAAATCCTCGTCGGGGCCCTAGGTCCTCGTCGGGGCATTGTCGAGAAATCCTCGTCGGGGCCCTGGGTCCTCGTCGAGAAATCCTCGTCGGGGCCTTGGGTCCTCGTCGAGAAATCCTCGTCGGGGCCTTGGGTCCTCGTCCTGCCCTGTCGAGCAGTTTCGATCGCCGCTAGGTCCTTCGCATAAAAACGGCCAAAAATCATATTTTTCAAAAAGTTGCTCGACACATCTTTAGAAGATGTTGCAATTTAACGACTCAAGCTGGATTGGAGCAAAAATATTTTTTTTGGATTTTTAAATTGATTTTCTCGGTTTTTATCATTATAAAATACAAAAAAAATACAAAAAAAAATCGAAAACGAAATTGGCCAGCATATTATGAAACTACATTTCATAACAAACGCAACGGTGTGTGGAATGCAGAATTTCGATTGGAACAACTTCAAAAAAAGTGAGTATGTAAGCACAAACAATGTCATGTTTCCTCCTGCCAGACCCAAAAAAGTCCCCAGAGGAGCGCACGAGTCAAAACGCCGGAGGGCCCAAATCCAATCTCTCGGACGAGGCACGCGGCACCAAAATCAAAACCCTCGACCCGATGGACAAGGGTGCTGAATATGGCTCGACCATTCTGATTCTCATGGTCAATAAGTCGGGAGATATGAAGATCCAGGACCAGCGCACGAGCCAAACTACCATAGTGCGCAACTTATCCCTCTCGGCCCGTCCTGATCCAAAGCCGCCCGAAGAACTCCAGGCCCCGGGCACAATGGCGAACACCGAAATCAAATCCACCGAGCCAGCTGACGGAAGTGACGAATCTGCTCCGACCAAAAGAGTTTGCATGACGAAGAAGTCGAGCAATAACAATTTTCAGGAGATTCGCACGAGCAAGTACACCGGAGTGCCCAGATCATCCCACTCTCCAATGAAGGCCCCGGCCAATATGAACACCAGGCACTACCACAGGGGGACCAGGCCATTTGATCGAGGCAAGTCCAAATATCACGCAAGTCGGAAGAGGCGCCACCACATGCCCTTTAACCCCGGCGTCCCACCAGCAAATCAACACGACCTTGAGGTCAAGGTCAATTTTCAAGGGGGGAGGAATGATAGGAACGGACCTGGAGGACCCGAGCTGCCGAAGGCCCAGTCGAGGAGTTGCGCAAAGAACCTGCCTGAAGGCCCCGACAGGGCCCTGCGTGCGCAGATTCTGATCATCAAGGGAATCCTCGACCAGAGCGTGCCCAATGGAGATTCTGCCTCGACCAATGTTCTTATAATGATCAACACATGGGGTTCAGCCAATAATCTCACAGTGTCATGGCGAAGTCGCTCGGAGACCCAGTTGACGAGTGCCCTGTGCGCACAGAAGGGGCACAACACCAGATCTCTCGACCAGACAGGCTCATTGGTCAAATCCGGCTCGACAGTTAAGCTTCCCCTACCTGATAAGTCGGAGGATCTGAAGTCCCAGCCGGAACGCACGAGCCAAGTCGCCGGAATGCCCAGAACCTCACTTCGGCACACTAGGGCCCCGCCTGATCCGAAGCCTGCCCGAGGACCAGCTGTCTTTCCTGACCAGATGCATGCACCAACGGCTAGTAAGGAGTCCACAAGCATATCCGGCCAGATGCATGAACCAACGGCCACCTTTGGTCAAAGGAGTAATGACGAAGACCGAAGATACATGCACCCGCCATAACTCCTCCATTGACCGGCGCTTGGGCAAGGAAGACTAGAGCCATTGGACCCCCAACGGCTAGTTCATGCACCAACGGCTAGCTTCCCTCCCCAACGGCTCCTTTAGCATTTCCCTATTTAAACACATGTTGTCTTTCATTATTGTCATCCAGAAAATACCTAAAGAGTTATCTCGGATCCACCTAAGTGTCGGGGGCTATTCCCTTCGACACTTGGGTACTTTATCCTCGAGATATCCTCTATATTGTAGCGTGCTTACTTTGCCTTGTTTTCCCATTCAATCAAGTTGTTCGATTCAGTTTGCTCCACTCCCATATTCACTTCGACCATTCTCATCCATTCACCATTTCATCACAACCCATCGAGTCACTTTCCCTCAATCCATCACTTCACCCGACCATTCTTCACTCATATCCATTTCCGCTGCGCATACACGAGGAACTGCCGAGGCACCAGCCGGCAAGTTCCTAACAAGAGGTTGGTCGAGGGTCCAAAAATGAAAATTTCGGAAAAGCTTGCATGGGTTTTGCTACCCCCT
>JAUDRI010000030.1:90000-92500 GCA_033675395.1 Rhodiola chrysanthemifolia | reverse complement strand
ATCCTCGTAGGGGCCATGTCGAGTCCCTGGGTCCTCGTCGAGAAATCCTCGTAGGGGCCATGTCGAGTCCCTGGGTCCTCGTCGAGAAATCCTCGTCGGGGCCTTGTCGAGGCATTGGGTAATTGTCGAGAAATCCTCGTCGGGGCCTTGGGTAATTGTCGAGAAATCCTCGTCGGGGCCCTAGGTCCTCGTCGGGGCATTGTCGAGAAATCCTCGTCGGGGCCCTGGGTCCTCGTCGAGAAATCCTCGTCGGGGCCTTGGGTCCTCGTCGAGAAATCCTCGTCGGGGCCTTGGGTCCTCGTCCTGCCCTGTCGAGCAGTTTCGATCGCCGCTAGGTCCTTCGCATAAAAACGGCCAAAAATCATATTTTTCAAAAAGTTGCTCGACACATCTTTAGAAGATGTTGCAATTTAACGACTCAAGCTGGATTGGAGCAAAAATATTTTTTTTGGATTTTTAAATTGATTTTCTCGGTTTTTATCATTATAAAATACAAAAAAAATACAAAAAAAAATCGAAAACGAAATTGGCCAGCATATTATGAAACTACATTTCATAACAAACGCAACGGTGTGTGGAATGCAGAATTTCGATTGGAACAACTTCAAAAAAAGTGAGTATGTAAGCACAAACAATGTCATGTTTCCTCCTGCCAGACCCAAAAAAGTCCCATTGGCTCTTTAGGGGGTAGAGGTTGGTCGAGGGTCCAAAAATGAAAATTTCGGAAAAGCTTGCATGGGTTTTGCTACCCCCTACCATGCAAGTCGCAAGTCGAGAATCCTTATAAATTGGCCCCAGCACAATTATTTCGTCGGCGCACTCCTATGACGGAAGTCGTCGCTACACATTGACGCAGTCGGACAGTTGGCGAGGTAGGCGTCTTGGTCCGTTTTGAGAATTCTCGGCTTGTGGTCCCTCGGATGTCCCTTAAGGTTGGTTTGATCGAGGCAGAACCGGATTTGACCGTAGGATGAATTCATGGCAGCAATAAACTTCACATGGGCGCCTTTTGCCGCAGCCAAGTGGTAAGGACAAGTGCGTCGAGGAGACCTGGGCAAAGTAGTATTGTCGAGGGAGGCATGGCAATTGTCGGATTTCATGGGCCGTGGGCGTCCATGTGCTATGTTGAGCTCGGGGATTACCAAATGCTTGGCGATCGGAGACGTACGACCGGGACCCCTTGTGAAGCGTGGGCTAAGTAGGCTGTTATGTCTTTTGAAGGTCAATTTCGGGCCTGGGGCCATGTGGGTGCTCGTCTAAGGCGATTGCTGGAATAGAGGAACAAACCATGTTTGGACGACGGGCGTGAATCCTTCAAATTGATTTTGGGCAAAGTAGGCGGCGCGAGGGAGTTTGGGAAAGAAGTTGACATTGGTGGTGCGTACAAATTGCAACATCTGCCTTTGTTGATGGATATTCGTGGGCTCTTGATCAATGCCGAAATGCTTGGATGATAAGCGAGGGAGGACCAAACGAAGTCTTTATGTGGGGACGTCCGACGTTTTGGTTTGAGTTGAGGGCGGGTGCTTTCATTGTCTTGGGGCGTCGACCAAAGTAGCCTCTTCGGTGTCCCTTAAGGTTGGTTTGATCGAGGCAGAACCGGATTTGACCGTAGGATGAATTCATGGCAGCAATAAACTTCACATGGGCGCCTTTTGCCACAGCCAAGTGGTAAGGACAAGTGCGTCGAAGAGACCTGGGCAAAGTAGTATGGTCGAGGGAGGCATGGCAATTGTCGGATTTCGTGGGCCGTGGGCGTCCATGTGCTATGTTGAGCTCGGGTTTACCAAATGCTTGGCGATCGGAGGCGTACGACCGGGACCCCTTGTGAAGTGTGGGCCAAGTAGGCTGTTATGTCTTTTGAAGGTCAAGTTCGGGCCCGGGCCATGTCGGTGCTTGTCTAAGGCGAGGGCTGGAATCGAGGAACAAACCATGTTTGGACGACGGGCGTGAATCCTTCAAATTGATTTTGGGCAAAGTAGGCGGCGCGAGGGAGTTTGCGAAAGAGGTTGACATTGGTGGTGCGTATAAATTGCAACATCTGCCTTTGTTGATGGATATTCGTGGGCTCTTGATCAATGTCGAAATGCTTGGATGATAAGCGAGGGAGGACCAAACGAAGTCTTTATGTGGGGACGTCTGATGTTCTGGTTTGAGTTGAGGGCGGGTGCTTTCATTGTCTTGGGGCGTCGACCAAATTAGCCAGAAATTTTCATTGGTCCCTGGGTTTTGATGGAAGATCGTAATTTCTTCGGATAAGACTCGGGCAAAGTAGAAGATTGGATTCGAACTGCTTGGGGAATTGATAATGAATGCGCGTTTTGAAGTCATAATTTGGGGATCGGACTTTCGACTGGCTAGTTGTCCGGCGCGCTTGTGTGGGCTTGAGCGGATCTCAAGCTTCCTATGCAAGGCGTCAGGGCATGCGCCCGGTGCCTTTCCGAAGAAGCTTGAGCTTGCTCACGCTTCTTCAGAAATGCATCGGGCGCAGCGTCCGGTG
>JAUDRI010000030.1:75000-82500 GCA_033675395.1 Rhodiola chrysanthemifolia | reverse complement strand
TGGTCCGTTTCCACTCGAAATAAGGTATTACGGCAAATTTCTTGACAACAAACGCCAAATACGAGAAATCCTCGTCGGGGCCCAAGGTCCTCGTCGGGGCCTTGTCGAGAAATCCTCGTCGGGGCCCCAGGTCCTCGTCGGGCCCTTGTCGAGGCCTTGGGTAATTGTCGAGAAATCCTCGTCGGGGCCTTGTCGAGGCATTGGGTAATTGTCGAGAAATCCTCGTCGGGGCCCTAGGTCCTCGTCGGGGCCATGTCGAGTCCCTGGGTCCTCGTCGAGAAATCCTCGTCGGGGCCTTGTCGAGGCATTGGTTAATTGTCGAGAAATCCTCGTCGGGGCCCTAGGTCCTCGTCGGGCCCTTGTCGAGGCCTTGGGTAATTGTCGAGAAATCCTCGTCGGGGCCCCAGGTCCTCGTCGGGCCCTTGTCGAGGTCTTGGGTAATTGTCGAGAAATCCTCGTCGGGGCCTAGGTCTTCGTCCGGGCCTCGTCGAGAAATCCTTGTCGAGGCACTGGGTCCTCGTCGAGAAATCCTCGTCGGGGCCATGTCGAGTCCCTGGGTACTCGTCGAGAAATCCTCGTCGGGGCCTTGTCGAGGTATTGGGTAATTGTCGAGAAATCCTCGTCGGGGCCCCAGGTCCTCGTAGGGGCCATGTCGAGTCCCTGGGTCCTCGTCGAGAAATCCTCGTCGGGGCCTAGGTCTTCGTCGGGGCCTCGTCGAGAAATCCTTATCGAGGCACTGGGTCCTCGTCGAGAAATCCTCGTAGGGGCCATGTCGAGTCCCTGGGTCCTCGTCGAGAAATCCTCGTAGGGGCCATGTCGAGTCCCTGGGTCCTCGTCGAGAAATCCTCGTCGGGGCCTTGTCGAGGCATTGGGTAATTGTCGAGAAATCCTCGTCGGGGCCTTGGGTAATTGTCGAGAAATCCTCGTCGGGGCCCTAGGTCCTCGTCGGGGCATTGTCGAGAAATCCTCGTCGGGGCCCTGGGTCCTCGTCGAGAAATCCTCGTCGGGGCCTTGGGTCCTCGTCGAGAAATCCTCGTCGGGGCCTTGGGTCCTCGTCCTGCCCTGTCGAGCAGTTTCGATCGCCGCTAGGTCCTTCGCATAAAAACGGCCAAAAATCATATTTTTCAAAAAGTTGCTCGACACATCTTTAGAAGATGTTGCAATTTAACGACTCAAGCTGGATTGGAGCAAAAATATTTTTTTTGGATTTTTAAATTGATTTTCTCGGTTTTTATCATTATAAAATACAAAAAAAATACAAAAAAAAATCGAAAACGAAATTGGCCAGCATATTATGAAACTACATTTCATAACAAACGCAACGGTGTGTGGAATGCAGAATTTCGATTGGAACAACTTCAAAAAAAGTGAGTATGTAAGCACAAACAATGTCATGTTTCCTCCTGCCAGACCCAAAAAAGTCCCATTGGCTCTTTAGGGGGTAGAGGTGTTAGGAACTTGCCGGCTGGTGCCTCGGCAGTTCCTCGTGTATGCGCAGCGGAAATGGATATGAGTGAAGAATGGTCGGGTGAAGTGATGGATTGAGGGAAAGTGACTCGATGGGTTGTGATGAAATGGTGAATGGATGAGAATGGTCGAAGTGAATATGGGAGTGGAGCAAACTGAATCGAACAACTTGATTGAATGGGAAAACAAGGCAAAGTAAGCACGCTACAATATAGAGGGTATCTCGAGGATAAAGTACCCAAGTGTCGAAGGGAATAGCCCCCGACACTTAGGTGGATCCGAGATAACTCTTTAGGTATTTTCTGGATGAAAAGCAAGAATGAAATACATGTGGTTTTATAGGAGAGGAGCTGAGCTAGCCGTTGGGGCCCAACGGCTCTATTCCCTTGCCCAAGGCTCCGGTCAAACTTCCTCATTATGGCGGGTCAATGAACCTTGGGTCGTCCTCATTACTCCCTTGACCAGAAATGGCCGTTGGTGCATGCATCTGGCCCAGATCTTCAGTTGACTCCCAGCTAGCCGTTGGTGCATGAATCTGGCCACGGAAGTCAGTTGGCGCGCGGGACATCTTCGCATCAGTCGGGGCCTTCGGGCGCGGACGAGGAGTCCTCGCCAATCCTGGGGTTTGGCTCGCGCGTTCCTTCGGGGACTTCAGATCCTCCGACATATTAGGCACAGGAAGCTTATCTGTCGAGCCGGAATTCTTGTCGCCGTCCATCGGGTCGAGGGAAATGATCTGCGCCTCGACTGGCTGTGCGCGGGGAACCTCAGTTGGTTGTTTGGCGGATGTGCGGTCTTCGAGCGTATCAGATGTGCGCGACTGGCTGGGCGAGGCCGCTGGAGTCGGGTTCCTATCATTGCTCCCCTCCCCAAGAGCGACCTTGTCCTCAAGGTCGGATTGCCGGTTCTCGATCTTGCGCGATAGGGCATCGGCCGCTTGGTTCTCTCGCCCTGCCTTGTACTGAATCTCAAAGTCGTAGCCAAGCAATTTAGTGAGCCACCTCTGGTGCTCCTCGGCCACCATGCGCTGTTCCAATAAGTACTTGAGGCTTCGCTGGTCCGTTCGCACTATGAAACGTCTTCCGAGCAGGTAGGGCCTCCATTTGTTCACAGCCAATACTATGGCCATCAGCTCCTTCTCGTAAGTGCCTTTAAGCCGCGCCTGAGTAGAAAGGGTCTGACTAAAATACGCGACTGGTCGCTGGTTTTGCATGAGGACAGCGCCCAGTCCGTACCCAGATGCGTCCGTTTCGATGATAAATGGCTCTTTGAAGTCTGGCAGGGCTAGCACTGGCACTCGGGTCATGGCCTTCTTGAGTTCGGCAAAGGCTTGGCTCGCCTCATCCTTCCAGTCGAAGGAGTCCTTCTTGAGTTGTTGCGTGAGCGGGGCTGCTATCTTGCCATAGTTCTTGACGAACTTCCTGTAGTAACCAGTTAGGCCGAGGAATCCTCTCAGCTCCTTCAAGGTTTTGGGTTCCGGCCAGTCCACCATGGCTTGTATTTTGAGTTTGTCGGCCGAGACTCCCTCCTTTGAGACAATGTGTCCCAAGTACTCGACTTGCTGGCTGCCGAAGACGCTTTTCTTTTGGTTGACCACCAGATGATTCCTTCGCAGCTCCTCGAGGACTTGCTCTAAGTGATGGGCATGCTCCTCCAAACTTTTGCTGTAGACAAGGATGTCGTCGAAGAAAACCAAAACAGACTTGCGTAAGAAAGGCTTGAGTACCTGATTCATAAGAGCCTGGAACGTGGCCGGGGCATTGGTCAAGCCGAAGGGCATGACTAGAAACTCATATTGGCCCTCGTGAGTGCGGAAAGCGGTTTTGGCCTCGTCTCCTTTCGCCATGCGTATCTGATGGTAGCCCGACTTCAAGTCAATCTTCGAGAAATAGGTGCTTCCGTGTAGCTCATCGAGCAGCTCGTCGATGACTGGGATAGGGAACTTGTCCGCCACGGTGTGCTTGTTCAGCGCCCTATAGTCGACGCAGAATCGCCAACTGCCGTCCTTCTTCTTGACCAATAACACCGGGCTGGAAAAGGGGCTGGAACTTGGTCGAATGATTCCCGCCTCCATCATTTCCCGGACTAGGCGCTCAATCTCACTCTTCTGCGCCTGTGCGTAGCGGTAGGGCCTTACGCTCACTGGACCGGATCCGTCCTTCAAGACTATCGCGTGCTCGTGGCCTCTGAGCGGGGGCAGGCCCTGGGGCTCTAGGAAAACGTCCTCGTACCTGGCTAATAACTCGGAAATTCCCTTGGGCGTCTCTTCCTTGGGGCTTGATTCCTCGACCTTCAGCGCTACTAGGTAGCATGCGGCGTTCGACTTGCTGCTTCTCGCCAAGGAATTGAACGAGGCCTCCACCTTGCGTAGGGTCGCCTCGCCTTGCAATCGGACCTGCTTGCCTCCTTCTTGGAATTCCATGCGCAACAGCCCCCAGTTGGTTTTGACTTCTCCGAGGGATTGTAGCCAAGGCCAACCCAGGATCACGTCGGTGCCTCCCATGCGGAGCGGCAGGAAGTCCTCCTTGATTGCGTACTCGGGTAGGTCGATGCGTACTCCCTCGCAGCGCCCTTGGCTCTCCTCCGCTTGACCATTTCCCAGGATGACACGGAACTTGCCCCGGTCGCTGGTTGGGATGTTCTCTTCTTCGATCAAGGACCTCGAGATAAAATTGTGGGAGGCCCCACTATCGACGAGGATCAGTACGTCTCGTTCCCCAATCCTTCCCCTCAGCTTCATTGAGCGTGGGCTGGTCAAGCCCGCCAAGCTGTGCAATGAGACCTCGATAACGCCTTGGTCCGCTGGTGGCTCGTCCGGTTCCTCCTCGTCGAACTCGTCTATGAGCATGATCTGGAGCTTTGGATATTGGCATCGGTGCCCGGGGAACCACTTCTCGTCGCATCTTAGGCACAGGTTTTGGGCACGCCTAGTGGCAATGTCTGCTTCGGTCAGTCTTCTAGGGCCTGTGTGTGTGTGCGTGGGCGCTCGCGGCCTGTCGGACATTCTCGCTGGAGTATGCGTGGCTGGGGCGGGGGCCCTTGTGGGTCTGTCCGTGCGTTTCTCCTCCTCAACTAGTTGGGCGAGGTGCATCGCTTCTATGAGAGTGTGGGGGCGGTGGACTCGGACTCCTTCGCGTATCGGGGCCTTGAGGCCTTTCATGAATGTCCCCAGGAGTGCCTCAGTCGGGAGCCCTTGTAAACCTGCCGAGAGGCGCTCAAAGTTCTCCCGGTAGGCTTCGACTGTCGAGTCTTGCGCCAGTGCGAAGAACTCCTCGTGTATGCGCCCAAGTTGCCCTCGGAAGCGTTTGCTCAGTTCCCTCCTTAGCTCGTCCCAGCTCCGGAAGGGTTGTTGTGCCTCTCGCCATTGGTGCCAATGTAGCGCCTTGCCTTCGAAGCAAATGCTCGCAGCGTCGAGCTTGTCATAGTCGTGTAGGCCATTCATGAGGAAGTACCTTTCGGCTCTATGAAGCCAGCCATGAACGTCGTCGCCATGGAATATGGGTAGTTCCAGTTTGCGGTGTGTTGCGTCGGGTGGGCGGACTGGCCTTGGTCGAGTGTCTCGAGCCGCGCTCCAGTTTCTCGTATGGTGGTCTAGGTCGAGGCCTTCAGTTCCCATCGGTTCGCCCAAGTAGGGGTCGATGTAAGGCGCTCGTCTGGGCGGGACTCGGGATCTCTCGTCGAGCACACGCGGATGGGTGTCGAGGGGTCCCTCGGTGTAGTGCAGATGTCTGGGCGGAATGCGAGACCTCTCGTCGAGCACACGCGGAAACGTGTCGAGGGCCCCGTCAATGAGCGGTGGGCGGGTGTCGAGTGGAGTGTGCGGAGAGTCGAGCGTTACTTGCGGGTGATTGCGCGAAACGCTCGTCTCTTCGCCCATGGGGGCCTTTCCTCGGTCGATGGCGCTGGTCGGTGTGTGAGTGGCCTTGAATGTTGCGTAGAACTCTTGCAACTCCTTGCGCATCTCATCGATGAAGTTGGTCAGCTCGGCGTGGTTAGCGTCGACCTTCACGGCGAGGTCCTTTAGCTCCTTCTCAAGGTTGGTGGTTCTCGCCTCAACATCTGACAAAGAAGCTTGGCGAGCGTTGTTGGTCATGGTTGCGGAAGTGGTGGAAGTGTGCGGAAGCTTGTGGTGGTGGCCTAAGGAACGAACAGCTCTGAAGCCAATTGTTAGGAACTTGCCGGCTGGTGCCTCGGCAGTTCCTCGTGTATGCGCAGCGGAAATGGATATGAGTGAAGAATGGTCGGGTGAAGTGATGGATTGAGGGAAAGTGACTCGATGGGTTGTGATGAAATGGTGAATGGATGAGAATGGTCGAAGTGAATATGGGAGTGGAGCAAACTGAATCGAACAACTTGATTGAATGGGAAAACAAGGCAAAGTAAGCACGCTACAATATAGAGGGTATCTCGAGGATAAAGTACCCAAGTGTCGAAGGGAATAGCCCCCGACACTTAGGTGGATCCGAGATAACTCTTTAGGTATTTTCTGGATGAAAAGCAAGAATGAAATACATGTGGTTTTATAGGAGAGGAGCTGAGCTAGCCGTTGGGGCCCAACGGCTCTATTCCCTTGCCCAAGGCTCCGGTCAAACTTCCTCATTATGGCGGGTCAATGAACCTTGGGTCGTCCTCATTACTCCCTTGACCAGAAATGGCCGTTGGTGCATGCATCTGGCCCAGATCTTCAGTTGACTCCCAGCTAGCCGTTGGTGCATGAATCTGGCCACGGAAGTCAGTTGGCGCGCGGGACATCTTCGCATCAGTCGGGGCCTTCGGGCGCGGACGAGGAGTCCTCGCCAATCCTGGGGTTTGGCTCGCGCGTTCCTTCGGGGACTTCAGATCCTCCGACATATTAGGCACAGGAAGCTTATCTGTCGAGCCGGAATTCTTGTCGCCGTCCATCGGGTCGAGGGAAATGATCTGCGCCTCGACTGGCTGTGCGCGGGGAACCTCAGTTGGTTGTTTGGCGGATGTGCGGTCTTCGAGCGTATCAGATGTGCGCGACTGGCTGGGCGAGGCCGCTGGAGTCGGGTTCCTATCAAGAGGTTGGTCGAGGGTCCAAAAATGAAAATTTCGGAAAAGCTTGCATGGGTTTTGCTACCCCCTACCATGCAAGTCGCAAGTCGAGAATCCTTATAAATTGGCCCCAGCACAATTATTTCGTCGGCGCACTCCTATGACGGAAGTCGTCGCTACACATTGACGCAGTCGGACAGTTGGCGAGGTAGGCGTCTTGGTCCGTTTTGAGAATTCTCGGCTTGTGGTCCCTCGGATGTCCCTTAAGGTTGGTTTGATCGAGGCAGAACCGGATTTGACCGTAGGATGAATTCATGGCAGCAATAAACTTCACATGGGCGCCTTTTGCCGCATCCAAGTGGTAAGGACAAGTGCGTCGAGGAGACCTGTGCAAAGTAGTATTGTCGAGGGAGGCATGGCAATTGTCGGATTTCATGGGCCGTGGGCGTCCATGTGCTATGTTGAGCTCGGGGATTACCAAATGCTTGGCGATCGGAGACGTACGACCGGGACCCCTTGTGAAGCGTGGGCTAAGTAGGCTGTTATGTCTTTTGAAGGTCAATTTCGGGCCTGGGGCCATGTGGGTGCTCGTCTAAGGCGATTGCTGGAATAGAGGAACAAACCATGTTTGGACGACGGGCGTGAATCCTTCAAATTGATTTTGGGCAAAGTAGGCGGCGCGAGGGAGTTTGGGAAAGAAGTTGACATTGGTGGTGCGTACAAATTGCAACATCTGCCTTTGTTGATGGATATTCGTGGGCTCTTGATCAATGCCGAAATGCTTGGATGATAAGCGAGGGAGGACCAAACGAAGTCTTTATGTGGGGACGTCCGACGTTTTGGTTTGAGTTGAGGGCGGGTGCTTTCATTGTCTTGGGGCGTCGACCAAAGTAGCCTCTTCGGTGTCCCTTAAGGTTGGTTTGATCGAGGCAGAACCGGATTTGACCGTAGGATGAATTCATGGCAGCAATAAACTTCACATGGGCGCCTTTTGCCACAGCCAAGTGGTAAGGACAA
>JAUDRI010000030.1:37500-45000 GCA_033675395.1 Rhodiola chrysanthemifolia | reverse complement strand
CGAGGCATTGGGTAATTGTCGAGAAATCCTCGTCGGGGCCCTAGGGTCGCGGTGGGGCCATGTCGAGTCCCTGGGTCCTCGTCGAGAAATCCTCGTCGGGGCCTTGTCGAGGCATTGGTTAATTGTCGAGAAATCCTCGTCGGGGCCCTAGGTCCTCGTCGGGCCCTTGTCGAGGCCTTGGGTAATTGTCGAGAAATCCTCGTCGGGGCCCCAGGTCCTCGTCGGGCCCTTGTCGAGGTCTTGGGTAATTGTCGAGAAATCCTCGTCGGGGCCTAGGTCTTCGTCCGGGCCTCGTCAAGAAATCCTTGTCGAGGCACTGGGTCCTCGTCGAGAAATCCTCGTCGGGGCCATGTCGAGTCCCTGGGTACTCGTCGAGAAATCCTCGTCGGGGCCTTGTCGAGGTATTGGGTAATTGTCGAGAAATCCTCGTCGGGGCCCCAGGTCCTCGTAGGGGCCATGTCGAGTCCCTGGGTCCTCGTCGAGAAATCCTCGTCGGGGCCTAGGTCTTCGTCGAGGCCTCGTCGAGAAATCCTTATCGAGGCACTGGGTCCTCGTCGAGAAATCCTCGTAGGGGCCATGTCGAGTCCCTGGGTCCTCGTCGAGAAATCCTCGTAGGGGCCATGTCGAGTCCCTGGGTCCTCGTCGAGAAATCCTCGTCGGGGCCTTGTCGAGGCATTGGGTAATTGTCGAGAAATCCTCGTCGGGGCCTTGGGTAATTGTCGAGAAATCCTCGTCGGGGCCCTAGGTCCTCGTCGGGGCATTGTCGAGAAATCCTCGTCGGGGCCCTGGGTCCTCGTCGAGAAATCCTCGTCGGGGCCTTGGGTCCTCGTCGAGAAATCCTCGTCGGGGCCTTGGGTCCTCGTCCTGCCCTGTCGAGCAATTTCGATCGCCGCTAGGTCCTTCGCATAAAAACGGCCAAAAATCATATTTTTCAAAAAGTTGCTCGACACATCTTTAGAAGATGTTGCAATTTAACGACTCAATCTGGATTGGAGCAAAAATATTTTTTTTGGATTTTTAAATTGATTTTCTCGGTTTTTATCATTATAAAATACAAAAAAAATACAAAAAAAAATCGAAAACGAAATTGGCCAGCATATTATGAAACTACATTTCATAACAAACGCAACGGTGTGTGGAATGCAGAATTTCGATTGGAACAACTTCAAAAAAAGTGAGTATGTAAGCACAAACAATGTCATGTTTCCTCCTGCCAGACCCAAAAAAGTCCCATTGGCTCTTTAGGGGGTAGAGGTGATAGGAACGGACCTAGAGGACCTGAGCTGCCGAAGAGGAGTTGCGCAAAGAACCTGCCTGAAGGCCCCGACAGGGCCCTGCGTGCGCAGATTCTGGACATCAAGAGAATCCTCGACCAGAGCTCGACCAATGGAGATTCTACCTCGACCAATGATCTTAGAATGGCCAACATATGGGGTCTAGGCAGTAATCTCACAGTGTCATGGCAAAGTCGCTCGGAGGCCCCGTTGACGAGTGCCCTGTGCGCACTGTCTGGCACTCATTCCAGATCTCTCGACCAGACAGGCGCATTGGGCAAATCCGGCTCGACCATTATGTTTCTCATGCCCCATAAGTCGAAGGATATGAAGTCCCAGAAGGAACGCACGAGCCGAGACCCAGAAGCGCCCAGAACCTCACTTCCGCACACAAAGGCCCCGCCTGATCCGCACAGCCATGCGCCCCGCCACCTGGCAGCCTATTTTGGGCATGTCCACACGCCAGCACACGCCCAGCACACGCCCAGCACACTCTTGCCTACGTGGCATGCTATTCTTGGCATGTACATGTACCAACGGCTACTTTGGGTCAAAGGAGTTATGCCAAAGACCAAAGGTGCATGAACCCACCATGAAGGCACTTGGGGAAGGGCAAGAGACACATTCCTTGGCTCAGATCTGGCGCCCCTCTCAGCCCTATATAAACACAAGTAGTTTCATTTGTTTAGCATCCAGAAAATACCCAAGAGTTATCTCGGATCACTACCTTAGCGTCGGGGGACAACCCTTCGACGCTTGGGTGCTTATCTTAGATACTCGACTAGCTTTCATCTTGTAACGTGTTCCCTTCGACAGTAATACATCATTTCCCATTTCATTCCATTCCATCGAGTCACTTTCCCTCAATCCATCTCTTCATCCGACCATTCTTCACTCATATCCATTTCCGCTGCGCATACTCGAGGAACTGCCGAGGCACCAGCCGGCAAGTTCCTAACAATTGGCATCAGAGCAGTTCGGCCCTCCGGACACCACCATACGCTTCCGCAACCATCCACCACACCTTCCGCACATCTACACCACCCACACCTTCCGCAACCACCCATACATCTCCACCACACCTTCCGCAACCACCCATACATCTCCACCACACCTTCCGCAACCATACACTCACACACCACCACACCTTCCGCAACCATGTATTCCCACAACGTCTACCCATCACATGACCAAGCAAGGTGGGTAACCCATAGAAGGTCAGCCCATCATCATCAACCTTACACGAGGGATGACGATGAGTATTGGGCAGATCGACGAAGTCCCACCCACTACCGCCAAGACGACCCAAGGCCGCACTACCCAAACACACATGCGCCCACAAGGCATTCCACACGATCTGAGTTGGAAACCCTCAGATCTGAACGCGAGGCTATCGTGGTGAATGCACTGACCAAGATGATCGAGCGCATAGACAAGTATTTGGAGGGACAGCCGGCCAAAAGGATTCCAAACCCCGAAGAAGTTTCGACTTGCAACAAAGAGGTACAAAAATTAGATTTTTCAATTTCTGAAATTTCTAATGATGTCAAAGGAACTCGGGGCGAGGACAAGCTTCCCTTGGAGAGCACACTTGAATCTGTGAGCATCGAGGAGAGCCCAACGCCTAAAGACCAGCCGGCGCACCAAGTAGCCCAAATCAGCGCCGGGGTCCCTTGCGATGAGTACCACCCGGGCGAGATTGAGCAAGGGATCTTGGAGAAGGACCCCATAGCTGAGAGGCCTCCGTACGTTGATCCCTTCCTAGGTGAGCCAGTCAAGATTGGTAAAGTTCCAGCGCGCATCATTTCCATCCAACAACCGAGGCTCAATGGACCACAAGGCGAGGACTTCGCCAAACAAGGGCAGCGAGAAATGCTGTTCTCCCGGCCAAGTCCACTAGGTCAGTTTAGCATTCTTGTGCGTATATGGCCTAACGAACTTGGTGACCAGATTGAGCCGTGGCGTGACAAATACCAAAGATGGCTCTTGGGCGAGCAAAGCATTGTTCCTTTTGATCCGGGTCCTAAGTCCTTAAGAGGAGCAAAGGAACATGGCCAAACTGATCCGCGACGCAACCGGGGCCTCATTCCATTCAACCCAGGCATAGACGAGGCACTCAGCTCCAAGGCCCCGACCAACCAGGCCCCCGGCGCACAGAATGGGCACAACACCAAAACCTTCGACCAAAGTGCATCATCTGGGAATTCTACTTCGACAGCTAGCCTCAGAATGCCAAATAACCATGGAAGGGCGAATCATATCATCGGGTCAAGGCAAAAGTGCCCGAGTGTCCTAAAGAGCGCCCTAGACGAGGCAACCGGCACCAATACCATAACTCCCGACTCGGCAAATGAAGACGATGAATCTGGCTCGACCAAAATGATTCCCATGCCCAACAAGTCGAGCAATATGGCGACCCAGGAGGAACGCACGAGTCAAATCTTCGGAGTGCCCAAACTTTTCCCCTCGCTCACGAAGGACTCGAACCCAGACGAGCCACAAGGCACTAAGGCCCCAACTCTCGACCCGATGGGCGAAGGTAATGATTCCGTCTCGACCAATATGATTTTCATGACCAATATGTCGAGCAATATTGCTAGCCAGGAGGAGCGCACGAGCCAAAGCAACAGGGTGCCCAAATCCCTCCTCTCAAACCCGGACGAGGCGCACGGCACCAGAACTCTCGACCCGACGAGCTCAACTGTTAATTCTGGCTCGACCATTAAGGTTCTCATGGCCAATAAGTCGAGGGATATGAAGATCCAGGGGATGCGCACGAGCCAATACACCGGAGCGCCCAAGTCATCCCTCTCGAAGACGAAGGTCCCGCCTGATCTAAACACGGGACACTACCACTTGGGGGCCAGGCCTTTCGATCGAGGCAAGCCCAAATATCGCTCCGGCCTAGCGCAACATCACTGGAGGAGGCGCGACCACATGTCCTTCGACCCCGGGATACCAAAGAGAGCCCAAGCCGCCGCACCAGCACCAAGGGCAGATCATCACGACCTTGAGGACAAGGTCGTTTCTCAAGGGGAGAGGAATGATAGGAACGGACCTAGAGGACCTGAGCTGCCGAAGAGGAGTTGCGCAAAGAACCTGCCTGAAGGCCCCGACAGGGCCCTGCGTGCGCAGATTCTGGACATCAAGAGAATCCTCCACCAGAGCTCGACCAATGGAGATTCTACCTCGACCAATGATCTTAGAATGGCCAACATATGGGGTCTAGGCAGTAATCTCACAGTGTCATGGCAAAGTCGCTCGGAGGCCCCGTTGACGAGTGCCCTGTGCGCACTGTCTGGCACTCATTCCAGATCTCTCGACCAGACAGGCGCATTGGGCAAATCCGGCTCGACCATTATGTTTCTCATGCCCCATAAGTCGAAGGATATGAAGTCCCAGAAGGAACGCACGAGCCGAGACCCAGAAGCGCCCAGAACCTCACTTCCGCACACAAAGGCCCCGCCTGATCCGCACAGCCATGCGCCCCGCCACCTGGCAGCCTATTTTGGGCATGTCCACACGCCAGCACACGCCCAGCACACTCCAGCACACGCCCAGCACACTCTTGCCTACGTGGCATGCTATTCTTGGCATGTACATGTACCAACGGCTACTTTGGGTCAAAGGAGTTATGCCAAAGACCAAAGGTGCATGAACCCACCATGAAGGCACTTGGGGAAGGGCAAGAGACACATTCCTTGGCTCAGATCTGGCGCCCCTCTCAGCCCTATATAAACACAAGTAGTTTCATTTGTTTAGCATCCAGAAAATACCCAAGAGTTATCTCGGATCACTACCTTAGCGTCGGGGGACAACCCTTCGACGCTTGGGTGCTTATCTTAGATACTCGACTAGCTTTCATCTTGTAACGTGTTCCCTTCGACAGTAATACATCATTTCCCATTTCATTCCATTCCATCGAGTCACTTTCCCTCAATCCATCTCTTCATCCGACCATTCTTCACTCATATCCATTTCCGCTGCGCATACTCGAGGAACTGCCGAGGCACCAGCCGGCAAGTTCCTAACAAGAGGTTGGTCGAGGGTCCAAAAATGAAAATTTCGGAAAAGCTTGCATGGGTTTTGCTACCCCCTACCATGCAAGTCGCAAGTCGAGAATCCTTATAAATTGGCCCCAGCACAATTATTTCGTCGGCGCACTCCTATGACGGAAGTCGTCGCTACACATTGACGCAGTCGGACAGTTGGCGAGGTAGGCGTCTTGGTCCGTTTTGAGAATTCTCGGCTTGTGGTCCCTCGGATGTCCCTTAAGGTTGGTTTGATCGAGGCAGAACCGGATTTGACCGTAGGATGAATTCATGGCAGCAATAAACTTCACATGGGCGCCTTTTGCCGCATCCAAGTGGTAAGGACAAGTGCGTCGAGGAGACCTGGGCAAAGTAGTATTGTCGAGGGAGGCATGGCAATTGTCGGATTTCATGGGCCGTGGGCGTCCATGTGCTATGTTGAGCTCGGGGATTACCAAATGCTTGGCGATCGGAGACGTACGACCGGGACCCCTTGTGAAGCGTGGGCTAAGTAGGCTGTTATGTCTTTTGAAGGTCAATTTCGGGCCTGGGGCCATGTGGGTGCTCGTCTAAGGCGATTGCTGGAATAGAGGAACAAACCATGTTTGGACGACGGGCGTGAATCCGTCAAATTGATTTTGGGCAAAGTAGGCGGCGCGAGGGAGTTTGGGAAAGAAGTTGACATTGGTGGTGCGTACAAATTGCAACATCTGCCTTTGTTGATGGATATTCGTGGGCTCTTGATCAATGCCGAAATGCTTGGATGATAAGCGAGGGAGGACCAAACGAAGTCTTTATGTGGGGACGTCCGACGTTTTGGTTTGAGTTGAGGGCGGGTGCTTTCATTGTCTTGGGGCGTCGACCAAAGTAGCCTCTTCGGTGTCCCTTAAGGTTGGTTTGATCGAGGCAGAACCGGATTTGACCGTAGGATGAATTCATGGCAGCAATAAACTTCACATGGGCGCCTTTTGCCACAGCCAAGTGGTAAGGACAAGTGCGTCGAAGAGACCTGGGCAAAGTAGTATGGTCGAGGGAGGCATGGCAATTGTCGGATTTCGTGGGCCGTGGGCGTCCATGTGCTATGTTGAGCTCGGGTTTACCAAATGCTTGGCGATCGGAGGCGTACGACCGGGACCCCTTGTGAAGTGTGGGCCAAGTAGGCTGTTATGTCTTTTGAAGGTCAAGTTCGGGCCCGGGCCATGTCGGTGCTTGTCTAAGGCGAGGGCTGGAATCGAGGAACAAACCATGTTTGGACGACGGGCGTGAATCCTTCAAATTGATTTTGGGCAAAGTAGGCGGCGCGAGGGAGTTTGCGAAAGAGGTTGACATTGGTGGTGCGTACAAATTGCAACATCTGCCTTTGTTGATGGATATTCGTGGGCTCTTGATCAATGTCGAAATGCTTGGATGATAAGCGAGGGAGGACCAAACGAAGTCTTTATGTGGGGACGTCTGATGTTCTGGTTTGAGTTGAGGGCGGGTGCTTTCATTGTCTTGGGGCGTCGACCAAATTAGCCAGAAATTTTCATTGGTCCCTGGGTTTTGATGGAAGATCGTAATTTCTTCGGATAAGACTCGGGCAAAGTAGAAGATTGGATTCGAACTGCTTGGGGAATTGATAATGAATGCGCGTTTTGAAGTCATAATTTGGGGATCGGACTTTCGACTGGCTAGTTGTCCGGCGCGCTTGTGTGGGCTTGAGCGGATCTCAAGCTTCCTATGCAAGGCGTCAGGGCATGCGCCCGGTGCCTTTCCGAAGAAGCTTGAGCTTGCTCACGCTTCTTCAGAAATGCATCGGGCGCAGCGTCCGGTGTGCTTGTGTGGGCTTGAGCGGATCTCGAGCTTCCTATGCAAGGCATTGGGCGCAACAACCGGTGCCTTTCGTAGTACGCTTGAGCTTGGGTCCTCGTCCTGCCTTGTCGAGCAGTTTCGATCGCCGCTAGGTCCTTCGCATAAAAACGGCCAAAAATCATATTTTTCAAAAAGTTGCTCGACACATCTTTAGAAGATGTTGCAATTTAACGACTCAAGCTGGATTGGAGCAAAAATATTTTTTTTGGATTTTTAAATTGATTTTCTCGGTTTTTATCATTATAAAATACAAAAAAAATACAAAAAAAAATCGAAAACGAAATTGGCCAGCATATTATGAAACTACATTTCATAACAAACGCAACGGTGTGTGGAATGCAGAA
>JAUDRI010000030.1:25000-27500 GCA_033675395.1 Rhodiola chrysanthemifolia | reverse complement strand
TGTCGAGGTATTGGGTAATTGTCGAGAAATCCTCGTCGGGGCCCCAGGTCCTCGTAGGGGCCATGTCGAGTCCCTGGGTCCTCGTCGAGAAATCCTCGTCGGGGCCTAGGTCTTCGTCGGGGCCTCGTCGAGAAATCCTTATCGAGGCACTGGGTCCTCGTCGAGAAATCCTCGTAGGGGCCATGTCGAGTCCCTGGGTCCTCGTCGAGAAATCCTCGTAGGGGCCATGTCGAGTCCCTGGGTCCTCGTCGAGAAATCCTCGTCGGGGCCTTGTCGAGGCATTGGGTAATTGTCGAGAAATCCTCGTCGGGGCCTTGGGTAATTGTCGAGAAATCCTCGTCGGGGCCCTAGGTCCTCGTCGGGGCATTGTCGAGAAATCCTCGTCGGGGCCCTGGGTCCTCGTCGAGAAATCCTCGTCGGGGCCTTGGGTCCTCGTCGAGAAATCCTCGTCGGGGCCTTGGGTCCTCGTCCTGCCCTGTCGAGCAGTTTCGATCGCCGCTAGGTCCTTCGCATAAAAACGGCCAAAAATCATATTTTTCAAAAAGTTGCTCGACACATCTTTAGAAGATGTTGCAATTTAACGACTCAAGCTGGATTGGAGCAAAAATATTTTTTTTGGATTTTTAAATTGATTTTCTCGGTTTTTATCATTATAAAATACAAAAAAAATACAAAAAAAAATCGAAAACGAAATTGGCCAGCATATTATGAAACTACATTTCATAACAAACGCAACGGTGTGTGGAATGCAGAATTTCGATTGGAACAACTTCAAAAAAAGTGAGTATGTAAGCACAAACAATGTCATGTTTCCTCCTGCCAGACCCAAAAAAGTCCCATTGGCTCTTTAGGGGGTAGAGGTTGGTCGAGGGTCCAAAAATGAAAATTTCGGAAAAGCTTGCATGGGTTTTGCTACCCCCTACCATGCAAGTCGCAAGTCGAGAATCCTTATAAATTGGCCCCAGCACAATTATTTCGTCGGCGCACTCCTATGACGGAAGTCGTCGCTACACATTGACGCAGTCGGACAGTTGGCGAGGTAGGCGTCTTGGTCCGTTTTGAGAATTCTCGGCTTGTGGTCCCTCGGATGTCCCTTAAGGTTGGTTTGATCGAGGCAGAACCGGATTTGACCGTAGGATGAATTCATGGCAGCAATAAACTTCACATGGGCGCCTTTTGCCGCATCCAAGTGGTAAGGACAAGTGCGTCGAGGAGACCTGGGCAAAGTAGTATTGTCGAGGGAGGCATGGCAATTGTCGGATTTCATGGGCCGTGGGCGTCCATGTGCTATGTTGAGCTCGGGGATTACCAAATGCTTGGCGATCGGAGACGTACGACCGGGACCCCTTGTGAAGCGTGGGCTAAGTAGGCTGTTATGTCTTTTGAAGGTCAATTTCGGGCCTGGGGCCATGTGGGTGCTCGTCTAAGGCGATTGCTGGAATAGAGGAACAAACCATGTTTGGACGACGGGCGTGAATCCGTCAAATTGATTTTGGGCAAAGTAGGCGGCGCGAGGGAGTTTGGGAAAGAAGTTGACATTGGTGGTGCGTACAAATTGCAACATCTGCCTTTGTTGATGGATATTCGTGGGCTCTTGATCAATGTCGAAATGCTTGGATGATAAGCGAGGGAGGACCAAACGAAGTCTTTATGTGGGGACGTCCGACGTTTTGGTTTGAGTTGAGGGCGGGTGCTTTCATTGTCTTGGGGCGTCGACCAAAGTAGCCTCTTCGGTGTCCCTTAAGGTTGGTTTGATCGAGGCAGAACCGGATTTGACCGTAGGATGAATTCATGGCAGCAATAAACTTCACATGGGCGCCTTTTGCCACAGCCAAGTGGTAAGGACAAGTGCGTCGAAGAGACCTGGGCAAAGTAGTATGGTCGAGGGAGGCATGGCAATTGTCGGATTTCGTGGGCCGTGGGCGTCCATGTGCTATGTTGAGCTCGGGTTTACCAAATGCTTGGCGATCGGAGGCGTACGACCGGGACCCCTTGTGAAGTGTGGGCCAAGTAGGCTGTTATGTCTTTTGAAGGTCAAGTTCGGGCCCGGGCCATGTCGGTGCTTGTCTAAGGCGAGGGCTGGAATCGAGGAACAAACCATGTTTGGACGACGGGCGTGAATCCTTCAAATTGATTTTGGGCAAAGTAGGCGGCGCGAGGGAGTTTGCGAAAGAGGTTGACATTGGTGGTGCGTACAAATTGCAACATCTGCCTTTGTTGATGGATATTCGTGGGCTCTTGATCAATGTCGAAATGCTTGGATGATAAGCGAGGGAGGACCAAACGAAGTCTTTATGTGGGGACGTCTGATGTTCTGGTTTGAGTTGAGGGCGGGTGCTTTCATTGTCTTGGGGCGTCGACCAAATTAGCCAGAAATTTTCATTGGTCCCTGGGTTTTGATGGAAGATCGTAATTTCTTCGGATAAGACTCGGGCAAAGTAGAAGATTGGATTCGAACTGCTTGGGGAATTGATAATGAATGCGCGTTTTGAAGTCATAA
>JAUDRI010000029.1:0-250000 GCA_033675395.1 Rhodiola chrysanthemifolia | reverse complement strand
ACCTTGAGATTCAAAAAGATGAGGGTGTATCTCGCCTTCATATCCCTCTCAGATTCCCATGTTGCTTCAGCTTCTGTATGATTTTTCCGTAGGACTTGACAGAAGCTATCTCCTTATTCCGTAATCTCTTCACTCGGCGATCCAGAATAGCCACAGGTTGCTCATCAAAAGATAAAGTATCACCCATTTATAGTCGCTCGTATTCCAATACATGACTAGGATCTGATATATACTTTCACATCATCGAGATGTGAAATGCTGGGTAGTCGCTAGATAACGTCGGTGGGAGAGCCCGTCTATAAGCAACATTGCCATCTCGCTCAAGAATCTCAAAAGGGCCAATGTATCGCGGACTGAGCTTGCCTTTCTTGCCAAATCTCATAACTCCTTTCATCGGAGAGACTCGTAGAAAAACATGATTACCAACCTGAAACTCTAACTCTCTGCATATAGGATCAGCATAAGATTTTTGACGACTGATGGGACGTATTTATATGATTTATCAAGTACACAAAACCCACCAAATAAGACATTTGGTCATACGAACATGTGCTTGTTGATGTCGTTTTATGTATACAGGCAGTTTTGGAGTCTAAAGAGGAATCGGGCTTAAAAGATGGCATTTCAAGCCAAAATCATCACAAGGTCATTTGTGCGATTGCACAGGGTGCACCATGCGAGCGCATGCCGACGCATCGTCCAGGCCGCGCCCCAGCATTCCAGCGCACCAGCCGAGCTACCCAGGTCCAAAATCAAGTCGCTCGGGCAAACAAGCTGATCTGACGAATCCACCTCGAGAAAAGTGATCAAAATGGCAAATAAGGTGGACAATGTCGGAAAACCAAGGAGAATGCCCGAGCAGATTGGCAGTTGGCTCAATTCCAAAGCAAAGGCCCCGCGCGCATAGGCACCGAAACGAAGTCGCTCGACCAAACAGGTGAATCTAGAAAATCTGGCTCAACCAAGTTGTTTTAAATGCCAAATGACTCGGGTGATCTCACTTCCCAGACAAAACGCCTGAGTGGAACCAGCTCAAGCCCGATCAAGGCCAAACTGGGGCAATTCCGGCCGTTTTGGGATTCCGACCAGGTTCCGGGCAGATGTCGGCAAAACGACTTCGACCATTAGTCTTATAATTGCCTCAGCAATCCAAATCTGCAATCCAAATTCCAAATACCTCCGACCAAAATTCTGGCCAGATTCCGGCCAACTCCGGCCAAACTCCGATCAAGCTCCGATTAGGCTCTGATCATGAACAACCAGACCCAACCAAGTTCCGGCCAAGAAGTTCTAACCAAGAACCAAATTCCCAATATTCCGGTTGGCTTCTACTATTCATTTCGGTTTGGTTTTGGAGTCCGGTTGGCCTCGACCAAGCCAAGTCGGTTGGCCTTATCTAGTCCAAGCTAGTTGCCCTTTGGATGAAGCCAAGCTCAAGTCGGTTGGGAGTGCAAGTGCAAGGCATGTGGATGGCTTTTGGCTAAACCAATCAAAATGAAGTGCTTTTGGGATATTTCAAAGCCAAAGCTTATCTTCCCCTCCCTAAACCGACTTCCCTTGCCCATAAATAGAGGGCTTGCCTCATGTAATGAAGAGTGCTTCGAAGTCCCAAGTCCTTAGAGAGTTGAGAGGTTAACTCTCTTCTCTTCATTTTCAATACAAACACAATTTGCTCTCTACTTTGTTCTTGAAAACCTTTACTTGCTTGCACTTGTTCTTGAGCTCCAAAGCTCTTTACTTTCCAGCAAGCACTCTTTACTTTCTTGTCAAGTTCTTGATTTGGAGCTCCTCTCCTTTACTTTCTTGTTAAGCCACGGCTTCCTTACTTTTCTTGTCAAAACCGAGTCCTTTCTTTTACAAGTTCTTGTTTCCTTGATTTCCTTTACTTTCATAAGTATGGTGCTTGTATTCCTTGACATGAATACAAGTAGCTAAAGCATATTCGGTCAAAGGGTGTTCATACTTGTGTATGCATCTTGAGACTTGAACTTAATGCTATTTTGTGTTTCAACTAGTTCTTTGTGCCATCAATTCGGGTTGAACATAACAAGGTTGAGTGGATGCTTGAAAAAGCAAAGCTCTTCCAAGTAGTTCATCCCCTCTTTGACACCATTTGGTTGATCGGAAATGATTGATCAAGTGTGATGTTCCCTTGAGTGGCATGTATTTGGCAAAACGTAGTTAGACAGTTCAAGCAGGAGTTCAGGGGGAGTTCGAACACATTCTAGCACTCAAGTATAGCGTGGAGCAGACGCAAGGATATTCTCCGGAAGGATATTGGACAACCAAGATATCGCCAAGGTAAGTCGGCCAGCGACTTATTCGAGCATGAGATATTCAAATGACTATCTACATTGAAGGCGGCGCTGCTTACTTGGGCAAGAAGACTTCGTATATTCTTCCAACCGTTTTTAGAAAGATATACATCAAATATCTAGGAATATCTCCTAAATATTTGATGGGATTATCTTCATCAGTTTTGGACGCCAGCACCCATGCATATATATACGAGGCTATGGCGACCAAACTAGGGGCGCTTTCCATATCAATATACACGAGTATACTCTATCGATTGGAGAAGTAGAAAGCGACGACCGGTTGTATTTCCCTGCTGGAAATTCATCGGCGCATGTGCAGTCTCAACAACGTGCTACTCAGACTGCCTGGAAGCGATACAACTGCAGCACACCACGATACACGACCGGCTTTCGTAGGAGAGCTACCGACTTCTGGAGAAGATCGAGCACGTTCGGACAGAGGTTTCGGACGAAGGGGATCGAGCTGACCCGCGGTGATTCTCGATTGCAAATCTGAGAGACGGTGGTTTAGGAGCTAGGCAATTACAAACAAGGCGTTGTGTAAGTATAAGACCTTCTAGTGCTCTAAATCACGTAATAAAGATTTGTGTCCCTTTTAGGGTGTGGGAAACCCCCCAGAGTAGGCGTAGCCGAACTGGGTATCATTCTGTGTGTCCCATTACTTTGTACTGCTTGCTAAACTGTCACACAGGAGTTCCAGGCCTGTCACAAACAGTCCCTGGAACAGCAGCTTGAACAGGTTACTGCATTTCAATTGGTATCAGGGCAAACACTCGACACACTGAGTGGGATCCTTAAACTGTTCAAGATGACTCTGAAGAAAGAACTTGGTCTAAAAGCAGAAGTGTCTGATAACTGGACTGGGACAGACTGCAGTACAGAACAACTGACAATGATGGCTAAAAAATTCGGTAGAATAATTCGGAAACTCAACAGACGCTGCTCTGACCAAGGTGGGGCTGGCAAATCCACTGACTTCGCTGCATCTACTGCTTCCACGAATGAAAACTACAGATGCAACAAGACGGTATGCATGGTTGCATTCAGCTCTTCAAGCCACATGGAAAAAGATCGTTGGTACTTCGACAGTGGCTGCTCCGCCCACATGACAGGTAACTCCAATTATCTATCACATATTCGCCCTGTGTTAAAGAAACAATTTGTCACCTTCGGTGATGGAGGAAAGGGACAGGTGATCGGCTGTGGGACATTGAAGGTTCCGGATCTTCCTGTCCTCATGGACACCCTACTTGTTGAAGGATTGAAAGTTAACTTCATCAGCATCAGTGAACTGTGCGATGGCGGATATCATGTCAGATTCACTCATGACTCATGTCAAGTGATGGATGCGAATGGAGGGACTCTAATGAAAGGGTGCAGAGCGGCCAACAACTGCTACCTCATAGGCTCCTCTGGGTCAGTGGGGGCATCGAAATGCCTGACAAGCCAAGCTGATGAAATGGAGTTGTGGCACAGACGGTTGGGACATTTGAACCTCAAAACCTTAAAAAAGCTCTCCTCAACTGGTCTCATTCGAGGGTTACCAAACGTGACTGGTGTCCATGATGTGATCTGTGGAGAATGCCAGATCGGGAAACAGACGAAGGCCTCTCATTCCAATACCACATAGATCAGTACCAGCAGACCATTGGAACTGATCCACATGGATCTAATGGGTCCAATGCAGGTGGAAAGCTATGGTGGCAAGAAATATGTCCTTGTTTGTGTGGACGACTATTCTAGATTTTCCTGGACCAGATTTCTCCGAGACAAGACTGAAGCTGCTCCACAGTTCATCCAACTGGTCACCTTACTCTAGAGAGAAAGAGAGGACAAAGGAGAACGTCTGGTAAGTATCAGAAGTGATAACGGAACAGAATTTAAAAATTCCACGTTGGACTCCTACTGTGAAGAGAATGGTGTGGCCCATCAGTTCGCGTCTGCAATCACTCCTCAACAAAATGGAGTTGTGGAACGCAAAAATCGCACCATTCAGGAGATGTCCCGTGTCATGATCCATGCCAAGAAGATTCCTCTGAAGTTTTGGGCAGAAGCTATGAATACGGCGTGTCACATTATAAATCGAGTTACTATTCGAACAGGAACTGAGCTGACCTGCTATGAACTTTGGAAAGGGAAGAAGCCCACTGTCAAGTATTTTTACATCTTCGGGAGTGACTGCTACATCCTAAATGATCGTGAGTATCGGCAGAAACTGGATCCAAAAAGTGACGAGGGATTCTTTCTGGGGTACTCCTCAAATAGTAGGGCATACCGTGTGTTTAACAAACGCACTAGCACTGTCATGGAATCGATTAATGTTAGAGTCAAGGATGAGGTTGTTGAACTACCTGTCTCAGACGACGCTGACATAAGCACTGGTATAACTCCTGAGACACCTTCACAAAACCAGAATGCCTCTACGAACGAAGTTCCAACAACTGATGATCATCCAACTGTCACGGCATCTGTCGAAACGGATTCCACTGTTCAAGAGGACCTTGCTGCTCTACAACCCTCTCAACGAGTCACTAGAGATCACCCACTCTCTGAAATCATTGGAGATCCAAGTGACGGTATACGAACTCATGGAAAACAGATTAATTTCAGAGACCTAGCTGCTGGCTCATGTTTTCTGTCCACTATTGAACCAAAGAACGTAAAGGAAGCTCTGCTAGATGAGTTCTAGGTCCTGGCCATGCATGAGGAACTGGAGGAGTTTGCTCGCAATGACGTCTGGGATTTAGTTCCACGACCTGATAATATCAATGTCATCGGGACCAAGTGGATCTTCAAGAATAAGTCTGACTCATCAGGAAATATCACGAGGAACAAAGCATGTTGAAGATGGTAAACCCAGCAAGGTGGCTGGAGGGTCAGCAACATGGAGGGAGAAAATCCATGCCTCTGGGTATGTTCGTCCGGGTGGCTTACGAAGAAAGACGAGGACTCGCCGAGTCGTTTCTCCAAGAAAATGTCTGGCCAAGATTAGTACAATCAGAGGAAAGCTTATAGCAATGTCTGATGAGGAGACAAAGAAACTTCTTGAGGCCTCGGGGAAGAGGAAGCTAGTGATTAATGAGGCATCTGTCGATGGCTCTGATGAGATGCTTGGAGTTTCAGAGGGGGAACAAATCAGTAAGCTAGATGAGCCTGTGACCCAGATGGCTCATCCATCAGAGAAGAAAGATTTGTTGAAGGAAGCCATAGTAGAAGAATCTGCGCCTTCTGAAAAGGATGAAGAATTGGAAAATCTGTTCAAAGACATTGATGATGTCCTGGAAGATTTGGAAAAAGAGAAGGATTGGGGAATGTCAAGTTCAGAGGAAGTTCAGCATGCCCAGAGTGTTGGGGCAGAAGGGTCTGCTGCCGAGAAAGTTACAAGTGTTCCAACTGTGGAACCAAGTGTTCAGACTGAAGCTGAAACTGCACTAGCTCCAGAGGTAGTTATGGCTAAGGAGACAGTAGCTGTACCAGCAGTCATTCAAGGTGATCTTCGTAATGATCATATGGAGGAGGATGGTACATCAGTTCGTGGGATGTCTGCGAAGCCAGTGTCAAAGGAAGTTACTCTTTCGGAAGATGACCAGGACCTTGTTCCTCTTGTAGATTTCAAAAGGACAAAGAAGGAAAAGAAGAAGGTAGATTTTGCAAAGTCTACAAAGGGATCAGTTCAGAAGGTTGGTGAGGACAGCATTGGTGCAGGGGGAGTCAGCTCATCCAAGAAAAGGAAGCGTGATGCTGCGGTCCCCGTCTCTGAAGATGATGGAAGACGCGAAGTCCCATCCCCTGAGGAAGATACTGCGCTAGTGGGTATAGTCAAGAAAGGTGTGTGGTTTGTCAATAAAGATGCTGTGAGTAAGTGGTCCTGTGTTCAGAAAAGAAAAATCATACCAGAAAGAGTCTTAGAGGAGTTCCGGTACAAGGGAAAGGAAGTCATCGAAGTACTTAAGCAACCTGATCTATTCTGGACGCTGAACAGATGCAAACCGTTCAACGAACAGCTGGTTCGTGAGGCTATGGCCAACCTGCCTCCACGGTTTGGGGTTATCGGAGATGCGGATTATGGAATCTTCTTCGTTAGAGGAAGGAAAATCAAGATCGATCCAGAACTCATAAATGTCTACTTCTGCATGGATGATCCCGCTACTGATGAAGAAGAATCAGACTTCGAAAAGGTTGTTGATACCATCACTGCAGGATCGGTTCGGTGGAGGCCTGACTCTGTTGTGCATACAGCTAATCTCTCCACGTTCTATTCCATGCTGTTCTTCATTGCAGTATCGAACTGGAGACCCTCAACTCACCGCTCCACGGTCAACCGAGACGTGGCCCAACTGATCTATCAGATAGGGAACAAGCTGAAGTTTAATCTGGGCAGAGTGATGTTCAAACAGATCGCTGATCATGCTACTTCAAAAAGGACTCTTCACCAGATATGTTTTCCGTCTCTGACTTATGAGTTGATCATCCTTCAAGCACCCGATTTGAAGTCCTCGACTGACCCTCTCTCAAAAGCACCCAGCAAATTCATTGTTGACCACAAGCTGTACAAAGGTCGTCACGTGAACGATCTCAAGAAAGGAACAGTCGTTGCGGAGTCGTCTAGACGAGTGGGAGCAAGGATGGGGGGTGATGAGAGGAGCAAGCTGCTCAAGGACTTGCATGCCATCATGGAGGCGGACAAGGAACAGCGCAGACGGATAAACAAGCTTGCTCGTGCCCTCAGCTACCCAAGTGACGATGAATCTAATGATGCAGACTCTGAGGATGACACTGATGATGAGTCATCAACTTAAAGGTCCCCTGAAAAAACTATCTCTTTCATTTCCGCACTCGTAAACTGTCGCTCTTTTTTTTGTTTCTGTGCTTGTTCTGGCACTGGTCGTTTGGCTGTTTGAACTACGATTGGTTCTCTCAAGGTTGTCTAATGTCTAGATAGTTAGATAGATCTAGTTATCAAGTAGATTTGGTTTTGCCAAAATGCCAAGGGGGAGATTAATGTTCCCTTGAGTGGCATGTATTTGGCAAAACGTAGTTAGACAGTTCAAGCAGGAGTTCAGGGGGAGTTCGAACACATTCTAGCACTCAAGTATAGCGTGGAGCAGACGCAAGGATATTCTCCGGAAGGATATTGGACAGCCAAGATATCGCCAAGGTAAGTCGGCCAGCGACTTATTCGAGCATGAGATATTCAAATGAATATCTACATTGAAGGCGGCGCTGCTTACTTGGGCAAGAAGACTTCGTATATTCTTCCAACCGTTTTTAGAAAGATATACATCAAATATCTAGGAATATCTCCTAAATATTTGATGGGATTATCTTCATCAGTTTTGGACGCCAGCACCCATGCATATATATACGAGGCTAGGGCGACCAAACTAGGGGCGCTTTCCATATCAATAAACACGAGTATACTCTATCGATTGGAGAAGAAGAAAGCGACGACCGGTTGTATTTCCCTGCTGGAAATTCATCGATGCATGTGCAGTCTCAACAACATGCTACTCAGACTGCCTGGAAGCGATACAACTGCAGCACACCACGATACACGACCGGCTTTCGTAGGAGAGCTACCGACTTCTGGAGAAGATCGAGCACGTTCGGACTGAGGTTTCGGACGAAGGGGATCGAGATGACCCGCGGTGATTCTCAATTGCAAATCTGAGAGACGGTGGTTTAGGAGCTAGGTAATTACAAACAAGGCGTTGTGTAAGTATAAGACCGTCTAGTGCTCTAAATCACGTAATAAAGATTTGTGTCCCTTTTAGGGTGTGGGAAACCCTCCAGAGTAGGCGTAGCCGAACTGGGTATCATTCTGTGTGTCCCATTACTTTGTACTGCTTGCTAAACTGTCACACAGGAGTTCCAGGCCTGTCACAAACAGTCCCTGGAACAGCAGCTTGAACAGGTTACTACATTTCAAAGTGGATGCACTTAAGGTAATATACCTTGAAAAGGGGAATTAGTCTAGCTAGAACTAGAAGTCTATGTCTTGATTTCGGTGTAGATTGTGGTGTAAGTGCTAGAAATGGCCTTACTTTAGGGTTTAAGTCTTGAAAAGGAATAAACTCACACTTATGAACACAAAGTAAGATCATTTGACATCCATGATGGTTGTCTCACAAGTAGAGACCCTAGACTGAATATCTTTCGTCCTTACTTATCTGTCATTTACTTTCTGCACTTTACTTTTCAGCACTTTACATTTCAGTCTTTACTTTTCTGTCATTTACATTTCAGCACTTTACTTTACGCACTTTATTTTCAGCACTTTACTTTACGCACTTATTTTCAGTCATTTACATTTCAGTCTTTACTTTCTGTCTAAAAAAACCCACAAAAAAACCAACCTATCTTTACTTTCATTTTCTTTCTTTTTAAAGAACAACTAATCCACACTGACTCTCTTGGGTTCGACCCCTACTTACCGCTCTACTAATCCAATAGTGAGCTACTAGTAGTGGAACTATAAATGTAAATTTTGCAGCGCACAACGACGTGCTGTTAACGACTCTGAGCTGCTAATAGTTTATCTCTGATCAACCGGACCTTGTTCGTAGCGTCTCGTATCAAATCGGGTCCAAGCAATTTACTCTCACCAAACTTAAACCACCCAATAGGCGATCTACATCTTCTGCCATAAAGTGCCTCGAAAGGAGCCATCTGGATGCTAGAGTGTAGCTATTATTATAAGCAAACTCCATCACTGACAAGTATCGGTCTCAAACGCCCTTGAAATCAATAACACATGCTCTCAGCATATCCTCCAATGTCTGTAAAGTCCTCTCAGACTGTCCGTCCGTCTGCATATGAAATGCAGTGCTCAAATGTAACTGTGTACCCAGGGCCTCCTGAACTGATCTCCAAAATCTGGAAGTGAATTGTGTGCCTCTGTCAAAAATGATGGATACCGACACACCATGAAGACGAACAATCTCATATATATAAATGTGGGCATACTGCTCTGACGAATAGCTGGTCTTAACCGGGATAAAGTGTGCTGTCTTCGTAAGTCTATTGATAGAGATTTGCCGACCGGTGGTCTTGGCAAATCCCCAAGTAGCGCAGCGGATGTGAAATATGGATGTTTGTGCGGAAGCGATGGGTGAGATAGATGGAAATGATGGGAAAATGGGTAAGTCACGGTGGTTTATTGATATGGAAGATGGAAAAGGAAGACAATGGTGTTACAAGAAAGTCACAATCAGATTACAAGGGTGAGTATCTCAAAAGATAGTAAGGTCACCCTATTGCCGAAGGGTTGCAACCCTAGGCAATAAGGTAGGGACCAAAGAGGGGACTCTTGTCTATTCTTCTTTGATGCCCCAATGCTGCTGGTTGTGCTTCAATATATAGTGTTCTTAGCCATGTAGACGTTGAGAGGAGAAGTAGCCGTTTGGGGGAAGTCAAAGAGTAACGGTCCAAGCTTTAAATGATCTTGAATGAGCTTGGACCAAGCTCCAACGGCTAGTTTGGATATGCAACTCTCCCCAACGACCATATGTAGATCTTGGACATTTAGTGGCATGATCTTCTGACTACCTTGGGCACCTTTGCGTACGACCTCGTCTAGGGCACTCTTTAGGACACTCGGATACCTTTGCCTTGACTCGATAATGTGATTCGCCCTTCCATAGTTATTTGACATTATAAGCTATCTGTCGAGGTAGAATGCCCAGATGATGCACTTCGGTCGAGGGTTCTGGTGTTGTGCCCATTCTGTGCGCACAGGGCACTCGTCAACAGGGCCTCCAAAAGACTTCGCCATGACACTGTGAGATTATTACCTACTCCCCATATGTTGGCCATTTTAAGATCATTGGTTGATGGGACGTATTTATACGACTCATCGAGTACACTAAACCCACCTTATTCGACACTTTATCCTAAGAACATATGCTTGTTAATGTCGTTTTTATATATATAGGCATTTTGGAGTCTAAAGAGGAAACACACTTAAAAAGGGAGATTTGTGCCAAAAAAGCACGCCAAGTATTTCTGGCCAAGAAGTCGCAAACTGGGCCCGAGCAAATCCAGCCAGGCCCAAGAAACCTCGACCGGCGCCGAACAGAACTTCAAACCAGGCCAAGACCCCTGCGTTCCAGCGCACCAGCCTAGCTGTCTAGCACTAAATTCAAGTTGCCCGGGCAAACAAGCTGATCTGACAAATCCACCTCGAGCAAAGTGATCCAAATGGAAAATAAGGTGGACAATATCGGAAAACCAAGGAGAATGCCCGAGCAGATTGGCAGTTGGCTCAATTCCAAAGCAAAGGCCCTGCACGCATAGGCACCGAAACGAAGTCGCTCAACCAAACCAGCGAATCTGGCAATTCTGGCTCGGGCAAAGTGTTTGAAATGCCCAATAACTTGGACAATCTCACTTCTCAGAAAAAACGCCCGAGTGGAACCAGCTCAAGCCCGATCAAGGCCAAACTAAGGCAATTCCGGCCGTTTAGGGATTCCGAACAGGTTCCGGGCACAGTCCGGCTAAACGACTTCGACCATAAGTCTTAGAATTGCATCAGCATTCCAATTCTGCAATCCGAAAGCCAAAGACCTCCGACCAAAATTCCGGCCAGATTCCGGCCAGGCTCCGATGAAGCTCCGACCTAGCCCAATCAGGCTCTGATCATGAACAACCCGACCCAACCAAGTTCTGGCCAAGAAGTTCCAACCAAGAACTGAATTCCCAATATTCCGGTTGGCTTCTACTATTCATTTCGGTTTGGTTTTGGAATCCGGTTTGCCTCAACCAAGTTCAAGTCGGTTGGCTTGTGGCTCAACTAAGGTTCAAGCTAGTTGCCCTTTGGCTTCAACAGGTGCCAAAGTTGGTTGGAGGAGGTGCAAGTGGGATGCCAAGTGGTTGGCTCTTCTCTTCTTCCTATCCAAGTTCCTTTTGGGATATTTCTTCAAGCCAAAGCTTATCTCTTCCCTTTAGGTCGGTTTAGATAGCTTATAAATAGAGGCTTTGGCCTGACAAATGTGTAGCCTTCAAAATCCCAAGTCCTTAGAGAGTTGAGAGCTTAACTCTCTTCTCTTCACTTTCAATACAAACACACTTTTGTTCTTTGTTCTTGTTCTTGAAACCGAAGCTCTCTTTCCTTTACTTTTCTTGATTTGGAGCTCCTCTCATTTACTTTCCTTGCACAAAGGCCACGGTTACTTGTATTCCTTGACATGAATACAAGTAGCTAAAGCTTTCTTTTACTTTCTTGTCAAAACTGAAGCTGTCTTTACTTTCATGTCTTGTTCTTGTTTTGGAGCTCCTCTCCTTTACTTTTCTTGATTTCCTTTACTTTCATAAGCATGGTGCTTGTATTCCTTGCCATGAATACAAGTAGCTAAAGCATATTCGGTCAAAGGGTGTTCATACTTGTGTATGCATCTTGAGACTTGAGCTTAATGCTTCTTTGTGTGTCAACTAGTTCTTATGCCCTTCATTCGGTTAGAACACAAAGTTAAGTGGATGCTTGAAATGGCAAAGATTTTCCGAGTGGTTCAAACCCTCTTTAAGTCACTTGGTTGATCGGAAATGTGAGATCAAGTGGCTGCACTTTTGAACTAGAAGTCTATGTCTTGATTTTGGAGTAGATTGTGGTGTAAGTGCTTGAAATGGCCTTACTTTAGGGTTATATCTTGACCATGGAATAACCCACACTTATGAACACAAAGTAAGATCATTTGACATCCATGATGGTTGTCTCACAAGTAGAGACCCTAGACTGAATATCTTTCGTCCTTTCTTATCTGTCATTTACTTTCTGCACTTTACTTTTCAGCACTTTACATTTCAGACTTTACTTTTCTGTCATTTACATTTCAGCACTTTACCTTCCGCACTTTTACTTTCATTACAGTAGTTTTCAACATCAATCAAACATAACATTTTGGTACGTATTGCGCTTGAAACACAGCGTGCGACAAACCAAAACGTATGTTGTATGGTTGATATTGAACTCGGTTGTTCTCGCACTTACTTTACGCACTTTACTTTCAGCACTTTATTTTCAGCACTTTACTTTCAGCACTTTCAATTCTGTCATTTACTTTCTGTATAAAAAACCAACAAAAACCCAATCTGTCTTTACTTTCATTTTCTTTCTTTTTAAAGAACAACTAATCCACACTGACTCTCTTGGGTTCGACCCCTACTTACCGCTCTACTAATCCAATAGTGAGCCACTAGTAGTGGAACTATAAATGTAAATTTTGCAGCGCACAACGACGTGCTGTCAAATTTTGGCGCCGTTGCCGGGGAGTTGTGCATTGGATAGTTGTTCTTTTTGTTTTTCTGTTTTTGTTTTGTCTTGCAGTTTGCTATGTCTTCTCAATACAGCAGAGAACCTTGGAACGATGAGGATGATGAGGAAGAGGACTACAAGGGCAGCAAGCTTATGTTAGAGATGCTTAGCTGATAGGGCGTATTTATACGACTCATTATATCAGTTAAACCCACCAAATTAGACATTTGGTCATACGAACAAGTGCTTGTTAATGCCATTTTGTGTATACAGGCCATTTTGGAGTCTAAAGAGGAAACACGCCTAAAAATGGAGATTTATGCCAAAAGTCATCACAAGGCCAAGGGACCGAGTTCTAGGCCATCCTAAGGAACGACCATGCTACACTCAAAATCAGCCTTAACATCCTTCATGGAACCGACTTGGAATCACTCATACATACTAAATCCATCGGCATTTGGACAAGAACGCAATACAAAGGCACCGAGCCCGGTAAAGGCCAAACAAGGGCAATTTCAGCCGATTTGGGATTTCGACTATGTTCCAAGCAGAATTTGGCTTAGGTTCCTTCTTGAGATCATCTTAGAATGACATTTTCATTCAGAATACACTCTCCAAAATCCAAGAAGCTCCGGTCAAATTCCGGTCAAACTGATGGCTTTTTGGAGACAAATATCTCATTCCACTCAAACTCTCCTCCTCCACCTCACATGGGCGGCTTTCCTTGTTGTGTTGACACCTTGCCCGGCTGCTTTTGAGGAGATGAAGACACCTATGGCCGGCGGCTTTTGCTCTCCTCTTGCCATGTGTTGTGATCTCCTCCACATCTCCTCTCCCATTTAACAAGTGTCATGCCTCTCATCCACATCCATCTCCTCCCCTTAGCCTATAAATATAGAACCCTCCTTCTCCATTGTAAATCATCCCAACATCCCTTCACTTGTAGTTCAAATTTCTTAGAGAGATAGAGAGCTTAACTCTCTTCTCTTCTCTTTCAATACACATTTTGTTCTTCACTTGTTCTTGCTTGGTTCTTCATTTTGGAGCTACTTTTCCTTGCTTGGATCTTGCTTAGGAGCTCCTCTCCTCCACTTATTGTAGGTACAAAAGCCACCGCTTGTCCTTTACTTTCCGTATATATTGTTCTTACTTTAAAGTTATTCTCCTTTTCGGTATCCTTGTTCAAAGCCATGGTTTGCTTGTATTCCTTGACATGAATACAAGTAGCTAAAAGCTTGTATTCGGTAGAGGGAGTATTTATATCATAAACCATTCTAGACTCTATGCTTAATGCTACTTAGTGTTTCAAAACTTGTTCTATGTGCCACATATTAGGTTAGAACTTCCAAGGTTGAGTGGATGCTTTAACGGGCAAAGCTCTTCCGTGGGGTTCGTGAACATACTCGGGTAAGTGGATGCTTTAACGGGCAAAGCTTACCTGAGGAGTTCGACCTCTTTCAAAAACCATTTGGTTGATCGTAACTGAAGATCAAATGGATGCACATAAGGCTAAGATACTTCGAAAGGAGGAATTAGTCTAAATAGAACAAGTGTTCTAAATGATGTTGCAAGTCATGTGCTAGAAATAGCCTTGATTCATCTTTGAACACTTAGTATGATCATTAGAGGTCAATGATGAACGATGATATGATATAAAACCCCTAAACCGAATCCTTTCCTTATAGTCCATTATCAACAGTTGTAATTTACTTTCAGTTCTCAAAGCACACTCAAACCCAACCCCAATCGCATTAAATTTATGCATAAGCTTCATTAAAGAACAACTAATCCACCAATTCCCTTGGGTTCGACCCCTACTTACCACTGACTACCAAAAATAGTTAAGTCACGAGTAGCGGAGATATAAATTTATTTTGCACAGAGAACATCGCACCTTAACGACAGTGCAGTGGGCTCCGTCGTTAGCCGTCTCCCCAAATTTAGAGGTGCCATTGGAGAAGACCCCGTGAGGCATATACAAACGTTCCACTCCATCTGTGGCCGCATGAAGCCTAGAGACGAGTCATTAGAGGGATTCAAATTAAAATGTTTCAAATTTTCCCTAACAGACTTTGCACAATATTGGTATGACTCGTCTTGTGCAGATTACGAAAGCAACTATTGGGATCTGCGAGCCCAGTTTCTAGAAAGGTTTTCCTCGCCACTCCTTCGACTTGAAACCCGCGAGAAGATCAACACCCTTGAGCAATCCCGGGACGAAACATTGGACGAGTACTACTCGTACTTCGATTTCCTTGTGACGAGCTGCCCGCACCATGGACTCACGGACTTGGTTCTTCTTCAAAAGTTTCTTGGCGGGATGATGCCACTCGAGTGGAATAAGCTTAATGATGCGGCGGGAGGCTCGGTCATGCAGTTAACCATGTCTCAAAACTGGGACCTCATTGATGATTTGGCCGAGAGCTCAAAACGAGGAGCCACATGCACCGAGCCAGCCAAAGATAAGGACTCTCGGATGACCGTATAAGAGCCAGCCGAGACATGCACGGACCTCATTACCGAACTACCCGAGGAAGTCCCGGACTTCACTGCCAAAGTGGCCGAGGAAATCAAGCCAGGCCCGGTCCTTGCGCTCGGAGCACCCGAGGAAGTCCCGGTCCTAACTGACGAGTTGCCCGAGATATACCCGGACCTCATTGCCGAACCAGCCGAGTCTTACACAGTCCACACTGCCGAGCCAACTGAAGTCCCGGACCTCAATGTCGGGCTGGCCGAGAAAGACCAGGACGCGCCCGCGCTGGCCGATGCGCCTGAGCTGGCCGAAACATGCCTGGTCCTCACGGACGGGCTGGTCGAAAAAGGCCCAGACCTTATGGCTGAGTGACGGAGCGCACTGCACTGTCGTTAAGGTGCAGTGTTCTCTGTACAAATGAATTTATATTTTCCGCTACTCGCGACTACACTACTGGGTAGTAAGTGGTAAGTAGGGGTCGAACCCAAGGGAATTAGGGGGATAGTCGTTCTTTGAGGTGATTTGTACAGCGGGGGAGCGTGTTTTAGGTTGGTTGAGGTTTTAGAGCTACGTAACTACGTGACTTTTTAATTGGTTTTGGTTTTGTGTGCGGAAAAGTAAATGACAGAAAATTAAATACTGAAAATACAAAGAAGACTTACATCGGGTGATGCGTGATTGCGATTCCTCCGGTAGATGAGTGGTTGATGATTGTAGTTGATTGAGCGATTAGTAAAAGTAAATACAGGGGTTTTTTTGTAATTCAAGAAAAACATTCGGTTTCAGGGGCCTTGTATCATAGCCTGTTTATTGTTTTAGTAACCCGTCTAAGTATTCAAACGTGTATCAAGGCCTTTTCCGGCACTCGATTTGCCACACTGTCTAGTCTTTTGCAAAAGCGTTCGAAAGTGAATCAAGGCCATTTCAAGCACTCGACTTGCAACACTGTCTAATCTTTTGCAAAAAACGTAAAGCACTTGTTCTATTTAGACTAGCGCCAATACCCCTTTCAGGATATGCTAGTCTGTGTGCATCCATTTTGGGTTGTCTTTTCCGATTTACCCAAAATGGTGTTTGAGAGAGATCAAACTCCTCAGATAAGCTTTGCCATTTCAAGCATCCACTTATCCGAGTATGTTTACGAACTTCCACAGAAGAGCTTTGCCATTTCAAGCATCCACTCAACCTTGGAAGCTCTGATCTAATATATGGCACATAGAACAAGTTTTGAATACGAAGAAAAGAAACTAAAAGAATTGAAACATTTTATAATACAAGTACGCCCCTTTAACCGAATAAAGAGTTTACCTACGAATATCCATAGAGGTGGATACCATAGCTAAATACTCAGGGGTTTTTGAAAACAGTAAGAGGGAAAGGGGTGGAATACTCAAGAACCAACAGGAGTATTCCCAATTTCCTACTGAATACTCAAGAACCAACAGGAGTATTCTCTAAAACCGTTATAATACTCAAGAACCGACAAGAGTATTATTTCCAAAAACCAAACTTACAAGTAACAAATGTAGAGAGATAAGTGTTTATTTGATTTTGGAATTATTTACAAGTGAGATGGGGGGTTGTATTTATAGGCTAAGGAGGAGGGAATGGAGGGATGAGATGAAACCACATGGTTTTCATCCAAGGGAGCTCCATAGCAGGTCATAGCAGCCGGTTGGAGGTCACCAAATGGGGAGAGTTTGCTTCTTTCGTTACCTCCAACCAAAAGCCACCGGTCACCAGATTTTGATCATTGCGTTTTTGGCTTTTTGATAGTTGATTTGGATTGGCCAAGTGATTTTAAGACTAATGGTCGAGCCAGAATTTCCCAATTCCATGTTTTGGTCGAGCAACTTGGTCTTGGTGCCTATGCGCGCGTCCTTTACTATGGAATTGGGCCAACTGCTAATCCACTCGAGCGTTTTGTCTGGGAAGCGAGATTGTCCGACTTGTTGGGCATTCCAAATATCTTGGTCGAGCCAGATTTTCCAGATGCATCCGTCGGGTCGAGCGACTTGGTTTGAGTTCCTATGCGCGCCGGGCCCTTGCCTTGGAATTGAGCTAACTGCCAATCTGCTCGAGCATTCTCCTTAGTTTTCCGACATTGTCCACTTTATTTTCCATTTTAAACACTTTGGTCGAGGCGGAATTGTCAGACGAGATGGTTTGCTCGGGCAACTTGAATTTGGACTCGACTAGCTCGGCCGGCACGCTGGACGGCGGGCGCAACCTGGGTTTCTCGGTCTTTGGCTGGCCAGAAACTGCGAGCGATCCTTTTTAGCGTAAAACTCCTCTCCTTAGCGTGTTTTCTCTCTAAGCGCCAAAATACCCTGTAGAAATATATCGGGACTAACAAGTAGAAGTTAAATAGACCAACAGTCTAATTTGGTGGGTTTTACTGTGTTTTTGATTCGTATAATTATGGTCCATCAGATCACCCCACACTTTTAGTTGTTCGTCCCGAACAATGCTATTAAAGGGCGGCACTAAGTTTGGTTTTAAAATATGAAAATTAGACTGTGGGACTAGATATATCCTAATTCATGCATTACTACTTATTACCAAATTAAACTGCGTAAATAAATAGAAGAAACTTAATACTTGTACCTCCGTGCCGAGATGCAAATTGTTCCGGATGTTTCGGGAGATAGCCCTTTTTAGGTTCCTGGACTGCAACTTCGGGACCGTCTCGCACTATATGGTTTCCTTGTAGCTTTTTCTAGCACGTGATTTGGTTCGGGTTTCACTGGTTTGAGTACTTTTATTTTTCTTCTTTTGGCGAGGGACTGCTTTTGTAGTGAATTGGCCTTTGGCCTTTGATTTGACTTTTTGAGAGCTTCACTTTTTTGTTCGGTTAAAACCTTCACAATGTTGGGCCTTTGGCCTCTTGATTTGCTTCTTCGAGCTTTTCGCCTTTTTGTGGCTTTGCAAGTCCATTTTCTCAAGCCTTTTCTTTGGGAGGTCCAATCATCGCCCGCAAGCCTATGGAAATACCTCCCCGCTCCTCTCATCGTTGTTGTTTTGCGCGGGTCAAGATGAGGGTCGCTCATCTATTTTCTCGGCTACTTTAACTAGAGAGAGGACGGTCTGATTCCCGTCCTCGCCTTTTTCTTTTCTTTTTGCATAAACACTGCATGGCGGAGATGACTTCAATCTTCACTGAAACCCGAAGTGCAGCCTCCACTGACTTCGAAAACCATATAGTTTGATCCGATCCTTTGATTGCTTCCCAAGCCTTTTTAGGGCAGTTTATGTCAACTCCACATCTCTAGTTAATCTCAGCACAAAGGACAAATGAAAAGTTACGTTCTAAGTTTTTAGACAGTTGAATTTTCACAAGGTAAATGCATGAATTTCGGTCTATCTTTTTCACATTCTTAAGTTCATATTTTCAAAAAAATACTATTACTAAAAAAACAGCAAGCATGTTATTTATATACAAAGGTGGTTCTCACCCCACACTTTTGAACGAAGGCGTGCCTTAGTTCAAAAGTCATGCAAGCTTAAAACTAAATGACTGAATTTAAATGACAGAAATTAAGATAGTGTCGGGTTACCTCCCGACTAGTGCACTTGTTTAACGTCGTTGGCTCGACGATACCTCATTTGGATTACTGGTTTGGGTCCCATGGGTGGCTCAGGTCAAATTTCTTCACAGCTGCCCTTTTGATTTGCCCAAAGTACACATATGGCAGCGGGCTCAGTTTTGCTCTCCCTTCATCCGGAGGCTTCTTCTTCATATATCCTCGAGAGGGCGAGGGTTCCTTGACCAAATTAGCTGGTTCATCAAGTCGAGCTCTCTTGTTTCTCCTTCCCGGCTTTCATTCTCTTGGCCCATACCTTTGCTGTTTCTTCATGTATGGCCGGTTGGCATCCTTGCAGTTCTGGAAGTTTAGTCTTTTGCCAAGCGAGCTCAAGCATGCGCCCTTGCTAACCCTCTTCTTTGTGGCAGCGACGAATGGTCGTCCTAGAACGAGCGAGTTTTCAGGGCCGCTTTGTTGAGTTGTGGTGAGTGAGAGCTCTATTGATGTTTTTTCTTGCCCTTGATTTGCCTCCAACTTGCCTTGCACCTCAGCGTTAATTACTTCATTTTCAGGGGCTGTGATCCGCATACACACCGAAGGGAAAAGTTGGGGAACTTCCACCATAAGGGCAAGGTCTTTCTTGGACAGTTTGATAATGAGGACCAGGCCTGCCTTAGGTGCTTCGATAGTGAGGATCGGGCATGTTTCGGGTGCTTCGAGCGCAAGGATCGGGCCTGCCGTGATTTCTTCGGTTAGTTCGGCAGTGAGGTCCGGGACTTCCTCGGGTGCTCCGAGCGCAAGGACCGGGCCTGATTTTGGCAATTCTTTTTCGGCCATCCAAGATTCGTCTCTTTCTACCTGGATTTGATGTACCATGTTGACCAACTGCTGGTTGCTAGATGTCGGCTCTGTTGTAATGTCCTCGATGTCAGCCTGGGTTTGGCATATCGTGTTGTCCAGTTCTTTGTGCCGTATGGCCTGATCTTGTCTTGGCCTCTTGGCCAGATTATTTATCAGGTCCCACAGATCAGCCATGGCTGAACCTCCCGCCGCTTCATTAAGCCTATTCCACTCATGTGGCATCATTCCACCGAGAAACTTTTGAAGAAGATCTAAGTTCGTGAATCCATGGTGCGGGCAGCTCGTTACAAGGGAATCGAAGTACCATAAGTACTCGTCCAAAGTTTTGTCACAGGATTGCTTTAGGTTGTTGATCTTTTCGCGGATTTCAAGTTCGAAGGGTGGTGGGGAGAACTTTTTCAGAAATTTAGCGCGAAGGTTCATGTAATATTTTTCATAACTAGCAGTTGATGTGCAATACCATACTGTCGCAAAATCAGTTAGAGAGAATTCGAAGCAATTAAGCTTAAATTCCTCTAACATTTCGTTTTCAGGTTTTATGTGTTGGCAAACATGGTGAAAGTTTTGGCAGTGTTGTACTGGGTCTTCTCCATCTGTTCCTCCGAACAGGGGCAGATATCGCGTCGTCCATGCATACGAAGGGGGTTGCGTCATGAGGACATAGGGGGAAAGAACAACTAATCCGATGGCTAATTCCCCGGCAACGGCGCCAATTTGACGGAGCGCACTGCACTGTCGTTAAGGTGCAGTGTTCTCTGTACAAATGAATTTATATTTTCCGCTACTCGCGACTACACTACTGGGTAGTAAGTGGTAAGTAGGGGTCGAACCCAAGGGAATTAGGGGGATAGTCGTTCTTTGAGGTGATTTGTACAGCGGGGGAGCGTGTTTTAGGTTGGTTGAGGTTTTAGAGCTACGTAACTACGTGACTTTTTAATTGGTTTTGGTTTTGTGTGCGGAAAAGTAAATGACAGAAAATTAAATACTGAAAATACAAAGAAGACTTACAGCGGGTGATGCGTGATTGCGATTCCTCCGGTAGATGAGTGGTTGATGATTGTAGTTGATTGAGCGATTAGTAAAAGTAAATACAGGGGTTTTTTTTGTAATTCAAGAAAAACATTCGGTTTTTGATAGTTGATTTGGAATGGCCAATTGATTTTAAGACTAATGGTCGAGCCAGAATTTCTAAATTCCATGTTTTGGTCGAGAAACTTGGTCTTGGTGCCTATGCGCGCGTCCTTTACTATGGAATTGGGCCAACTGCTAATCCGCTCGAGCGTTTTGTCTGGGAAGCGAGATTGTCCGACTTGTTGGGCATTCCAAATATCTTGGTCGAGCCAGATTTTCCAGATGCATCCGTCGGGTCGAGCGACTTGGTTTGAGTTCCTATGCGCGCCGGGCCCTTGCCTTGGAATTGAGCTAAGTGCCAATCTGCTCGAGCATTCTCCTTGGTTTTCCGACATTGTCCACTTTATTTTCCATTTTAAACACTTTGGTCGAGGCGGAATTGTCAGACGAGATGGTTTGCTCGGGCAACTTGAATTTGGACTCGACTAGCTCGGCCGGCACGCTGGACGGCGGGCGCAACCTGGGTTTCTCGGTCTTTGGCTGGCCAGAAACTGCGAGCGATCCTTTTTAGCGTAAAACTCCTCTCCTTAGCGTGTTTTCTCTCTAAGCGCCAAAATACCCTGTAGAAATATATCGGGACTAACAAGTAGAAGTTAAATAGACCAACAGTCTAATTTGGTGGGTTTTACTGTGTTTTTGATTCGTATAATTATGGTCCATCACTGAGAAACCACAACTTGACCCTTTATGTTTTATGCCGATCATAGCCACCGAAGATCATGGAATCAATGATGATCAGGTGCAAGGGGAGTTTGAGGCAAATCAAGGGCAAGAAAAGCCAATGATGGAGCGCTCATTCACCACGACTCAACAAAGCGGCTCGGAAAACTCACTTGTTCCAAGACAACCCATCTCCGCTGCCACAAAAAAGAAGCTTGGCAGGGGCGCATGCTTGATGTCGCCTACATTTGAGGGCACAATGCTGAACTTCCAAACTTGCAAAGGTGCCAACCATTTGAACATGAAGAAGCGACAAAGACATGACCCAAAAGAATGGAGGTCGGGATGGAGAAACACAAGACCACGGCTCAATGGACCAGCAGCTATGGTCAAGGGAGCCTCACTTTCTCGGAAGCATGTGAAGGAGAACCTGCCGGATGAATGGAGAACAAAACCGAGCACATCCCTCTATAAGTTCTTTGGGCAGAGCAAAAGAGCAACCGAGAAGAAGTTCAACCTCAAGCACCCATGGGATCCCAGTTTATGATCCATGAGTGGGGTATCGTCGAGCTAATGACGTTAAACAAAGGCACTCGCCGGGAGGTAGCCCGGCATGTTCAGTTTTTCATGTTTTTCTTATGTCATTTCCTTTCCTTGATAACTTTCTTTTTGTGTTTTGAACTAAGTCGTGCCCTTAGGACATGACTTCGTTCAAAAGTGTGGGGGTATTTGAGTAGTCTTTGCACATATTAGTCTGCATGTTTTCTTTTCCTTTAAATTTTTATCTTTTTGAAACTTTTTGAAAATATACACTTTCATGATGTGAAAATAGATAGACCCGAAACATGCATTTCCTTGTGAAAACTTAATTGTGTAAGCACATGTGTATTTAACTTTCTACTTGTCTTTGTGTGCTGAGATAATGTAGGATGTGGAGTTGAAAGAAATGCCCTAGAGAGGCTTGACAAGCACTCAAGGGACCGGATCCTTACTATACGGTTATGAAAAGATTGTGGAGGCTAGCACTACGGGCTTCTTGGTGAAGAGTGGACTCCGCCATGCAGTGTTTATGCAAAGGGCGGGACGGGAATCAAACCGTCCATTCTCTAGTCCAAAGTAGACGGGAAAAGAGATGAGCGACCCTCATCTTGACCCGCGCAAAAAAGGCAAGGATGAGAAAGAGCGGGGAGGTATTTCCATATGCTCTCGGGCGATGATTGGACCTCCCAAAGGTGAAGGAAAAATGGACATGCAAATCTCATCAAAGGAGCAAAGCTCAAAGAAGAAAAGAAAGAAATCAGCCAATATGGTGAAACCAAACCGAAGCAAAAGTGAAGTACTCATAGAGTCAAATCAAAGGCCGAAGGCCAAACCTCACTACAAAAAGCGGTCCAACCACGCAAACAAAGAAAAAGAGCTCGACCCATTAGCCCGAATCAATCACGTGCTAGAAGAAGCAAGTAACATAACCATATAGTAAGATCGGATCCGAGAGTGCAGTTCAAAGGCCTAAAAAGGACTATCTCCCAATCATCCAAATTAATTTGCATCTCGGCTCAAAGGTAACATGTATCTTGTTACTTTCATGTTTGAGCACAATTTCGTTTGGAAACAAGTAAGTTATGCATGCTAAGGTGAAATCTAGTCTAGCATCTAACATCCATATCTAGGACTCGGGGTGTTTTTTGTTCCTCTCTTTGACTAAACTTGTTCGGGACGAACAAGAATAAGTGTGGCGGTATTTGATGGGACGTATTTATACGACTCATCGAGTACACTAAACCCACCTTATTCGACACTTTATCCTAAGAACATATGCTTGTTAATGTCGTTTTTATATATATAGGCATTTTGGAGTCTAAAGAGGAAACACACTTAAAAAGGGAGATTTGTGCCAAAAAAGCACGGCAAGCATTTCTGGCCAAGAAGTCGCAACCAGGGCCCGAGAAAATCCAGCCAGGCCCGAGAAACCTCGACCGGCGCCGAACATAATTTCCAACCAGGCCAAGACCCCTGCGTTCCAGCGCACCAGCCGAGCTGTCTAGCACTGAATTCAAGTTGCCTGGGCAAACAAGCTGATCTGACAAATCCACCTCGAGAAAAGTGATCCAAATGGCAAATAAGGTGGACAATGTCGGAAAACCAAGGAGAATGCCCGAGCAGATTGGCAGTTGGCTCAATTCCAAAGCAAAGGCCCCGCACGCATAGGCACCGAAACGAAGTCGCTCGACCAAACCAGCGAATCTGGCAATTATGGCTCGGCCAAAGTGTTTTAAATGCCCAATAACTCGGACAATCTCACTTCGCAGACAAAACGCCCGAGTGGAACCAGCTCAAGCCCGATCAAGGCCAAACTAGGGCAATTCCGACCGTTTTGGGATTCCGACCAGGTTCCGGGCACATTCCAGCAAAACGACTTCGACCATAAGTCTTAGAATTGCATCAGCATTCCAAATCTGCAATCCGAAATCCGAAGACCTCCGACAAAAATTCCGGCCAGATTCCGACCAAGCTCCGGCCAGGCTCCGATGAAGCTTCGACCTAGCCCAATCAGGCTCTGATCATGAACAACCAGACCCAACCAAGTTCCGGCCAAGAAGTTCCAACCAAGAACCGAATTCCCAATATTCCGGTTGACTTCTACATTCATTTCGGTTTGGTTTTGGAATCCGGTTTGCCTCAACCAAGTTCAAGTCGGTTGGCTTGTGGCTCAACTAAGGTTCAAGCTAGTTGCCCTTTGGCTTGAAAAAGTGCCAAAGTCGATTGGAGGAGGTGCAATTGGGATGCCAAGTGGTTGGCTCTTCTCTTCTTCCTATCCAAGTTCCTTTTGGGATATTTCTTCAAGCCAAAGCTTATCTCTTCCCTTTAGGTCGGTTTAGATAGCTTATAAATAGAGGCTTTGGCCTCACAAATGTGTAGTCTTTGAAATCCCAAGTCCTTAGAGAGTTGAGAGCTTAACTCTCTTCTCTTCACTTTCAATACAAACACACTTTTGTTCTTTGTTCTTGTTCTTGAAACCGAAGCTCTCTTTCCTTTACTTGTCTTGATTTGGAGCTCCTCTCCTTTAATTTCCTTGCACAAAGGCCACGGTTAATTGTATTCCTTGACATGAATACAAGTAGCTAAAGCTTTCTTTTACTTTCTGGTCAAAACCGAAGCTCTCTTTACTTTCATGTCTTGTTCTTGTTTTGGAGCTCCTCTCCTTTACTTTTCTTGATTTCCTTTACTTTCATAAGTATGGTGCTTGTATTCCTTGCCATGAATACAAGTAGCTAAAGCATATTCGGTCAAAGGGTGTTCATACTTGTGTATGCATCTTGAGACTTGAGCTTAATGCTTCTTTGTGTGTCAACTAGTTCTTGTGCCCTTCATTCGGTTTGAACACAAAGTTAAGTGGATGCTTGAAATGGCAAAGCTTTTCCGAGTGGTTCAAACCCTCTTCAAGTCACTTGGTTGATCGGAAATGTGAGATCAAGTGGCAGCACTTTTGAACTAGAAGTCTATGTCTTGATTTTGGAGTAGATTGTGGTGTAAGTGCTTGAAATGGCCTTACTTTAGGGTTATATCTTGACCATGGAATAACCCACACTTATGAACACAAAGTAAGATCATTTGACGTTGACAGCACTGCCTTGTCGCAAGGCAATGTGTACAAAATTAATTTATAAGTCCGCTACTCGTGACTTTACTATTGGGTAGTAAAGCGGTAAGTAGGGGTCGAACCCAAGGGAATTAGTGGATAGTTGTTCTTTCGAAAATGGAAAATTAAATAAGACAGTTGGGGGTTGGTTGTGAGTTTAGTACTGAAAGTAATGTGGGTTGGTTGTGATTTAAGTACTGAAAAGTAAATGACTGAAAGTAAAGAAAGTAAATACATGACTGAAAGTAAATACTGAAAAGTAAAGTGCTGGAACAGTCGAGTTCAATATCGACTAATCAACATTCTTTTGGTATGGACTGATATTGAAAGGGTCTGTAGTAAGCGACAGAAAGTAAATTACTGAAAGTAAATGTGCGGAAATTAAAGTACTGAAAGTAAATGACTGAAAATAAGCAGTTGATAGTGAGACTGAAAGTAAAGTGACAGGTGATGTTTTAATTGAAGGAAATGATTCGGTTTTAGGGGCCTTGTATCATAAATCTGTTCATCATCGACCTCTAATGATCATACTACGTGTTTAAAATGTATCAAGGCTATTTCTAGCACTCGACTTGCCACATCGTCTAGTCCTTTTCAGGACATAGAACACTTTTTCTATTTAGGCTAATTCCTCCTTTCGAAATATCTTAGCCTTATGTGCATCCACCTGATCAATCATTTCCGATCAACCAAGTGGTGTTTTAAAGAGGTTGAACTCTACAGAAAAGCTTTGCTCTTTCGAGCCTCCACTTAACCACGTATGTTCACGAACCCCATGGAAGAGCTTTGCTCTTTCGAGCCTCCACTCAACCAATAGTGTTCTAACCTAATATATGGCACATAGAACAAGTTTAAACACAATAGAGGCACTAAGAGAAGGGTCTAAAACATGTTTTGATACAAGCACACCCCTTCAACCGAATGAAGGGTTTAGCTACGATTATCCATGGAAGAGGACATCATAGCTAAGTGCTTGAAAAGTAAAGGTTTTCGAAAGACAAAAAGTAAAGTTTTTTGAAAGTAAAAGACAAGGAAAAGCTTGAGCACTTCAAGAACCAACAAGAGTACTCAAGAACAAACTTGGAGCTTCCAATATCAAAGTAAAGTGTTTACAAGGATTGTGCCTAAAATCTAGAGAGATTTTCTACAAGGACTATGAGACTTGAGACTACAATTTGGGACTATGGCACATTGAATAAAGAAGAGGGAGCTCTCTATTTATAGGCAAGGGGAGAGGAGGAGAGCTAAACACATGGCAAAGGAGGAGAGGAGGAGATCCAACCACATGGCAAAGGAGGAGAGGAGGAGCCAAAAGCCGCCGGCCATAGGTGGCTCTCCAAAAGCCGCCGCCCATGTGTCATCATCTCACCCAAAGCCGCCGGCCATGAGGTGGAGGAGTGAGTGTGAGTGGGTTGTGATATTTTCCTCCAAAAGCCATCGGTTCCCTCACAACTCCAGTTAGAGCTTGGTTGCTTCTTGGTTGCAATCAAAAGACAAGGCACATGCCTTGCACATGGGTGGCAAGACTTGGCATTCACTTGAGTTCTCGATCTTTGTTGAGGTTTGGAACAAGTCATTGGGACATGTTTGAGTGATTCCACGTTGGGTTCATGAAGGTTGTAAAGCCGGAATCTGGTCGTGGACTGGAATGACTTGTAATCCATTTTTAGCTTTAAGAACTCCTTTTTAGCTCGTTTCATCTCTAATCCTTGAAATAGCCTGTAGAACAAAAGTGAAACTAACAAGTAAAAGTTGTTAAGACAAAGCGTCTAATTTGGTGGGTTTAACTGTCTTAATGAATCATATAAATATGGTCCATCAGACGTCCATGATGGTTGTCTCACAAGTAGAGACCCCAGACTGAATATCTTTCGTCCTTACTTATCTGTCATTTACTTTCTGCACTTTACTTTTCAGCACTTTACATTTCAGTCTTTACTTTTCTGTCATTTACATTTCAGCACTTTACTTTCCGCACTTTTACTTTCATTACAGCAGTTTTCAACATCAATCAAACATAACATTTTGGTACGTATTGCGCTTGAAACACAGCGTGCGACAAACCAAAACGTATGTTGTATGGTTGTTATTGAACTCGGTTGTTCTCGCACTTACTTTACGGACTTTACTTTCAGCACTTTATTTTCAGCACTTTACTTTCAGCACTTTCAATTCTGTCATTTACTTTCTGTATAAAAAACCAACAAAAACCCAATCTGTCTTTACTTTCATTTTCTTTCTTTTTAAAGAACAACTAATCCACACTGACTCTCTTGGGTTCGACCCCTACTTACCGCTCTACTAATCCAATAGTGAGCCACTAGTAGTGGAGCTATAAATGTAAATTTTTCAGCGCACAACGACGTGCTGTCATTGGTCGAGGCGGAATCTCGAATTGGCAAGCTCTGATCGAGGATTCCCTTAATGTCCAGAATCGGCGCACGCAGGGTCCTGTCGGGTCCCTGGCCAGTTTCGCTCAGCACGGTCTTGACTCGGGGCCCTCCTGAAGACCTCAGGTAGTCCACTGGATGGTCTCGGTCGTCTTCCCATGGTCCATGCCTCGTCACCCAAGTCAGGTCGCTCCGGGCTTTCTTGGTCACATCGGGGCCTTCTTCCGGGTCTCTAGCGCAATTCCTCGACGAGGCTTTTCTCGACTCGGGTCCCATATGTAGATGCCCATCATTCCTCCCCCCCTTGAAATACGACCTTGCCCTCAATTTTGAAGTGATTTGGCCTTCGGCCTTCGATTTTGAATTGGAGTTTCTTCACTTTTGTTCGGTTAAAACCTTCACAATTTTGGGCCTTCGGCCTTTGATTTGCTTCTTCGAGCTTTGCTTCTTTGTGATTTGCTTGTCCATTTTCTCAATCTTTTGGGAGGTCCAATCATCGCCCGAGAGCATACGGAAATACCTCCCCGCTCTTTCTCATCCTCGCCGTTTCGCGCAGGTCAAGATGAGGGTCGCTCATCTATTTTCTCGGCTACTAGGACTAGAGATAGGACGGTTTGATTCCCGTCCCGCCTTTTGCATAGACGCTGCATGGCGGAGATGATTCTGAATCCAATGACACCCGAAGTGCAGCCTCTACTGACTTCGTAAACCATATAGTGAAATTCAGTCCTTCAAGTGGTTGCCAAGCCTCTCTAGGGCAGTTTATATCAACTCCACATCCCCTGTATATCTCAGCACAAAGGGACAATTAAGAAGTTACATCTTCAAGTCTTTACACAGTTGAGATTTCACAAGGTAATTGCATGAATTTAGATCTATCTTTTTCACATTCTCAAGTTCATATTTTCAAAAAGATAATATTAAGGGAAAAGGAAAAGGAAAAGGAAAGTATGTTAAACTAATTATGTTCAAAGGCAGTTCTCACCCCACACTTTTGAACGAAGGCGTGCCTCACAGCACGACTTAGTTCAAAAGCCGATTGCAAGCAAATATTTACAGGAAAGGTGAGAATGACTTAAGGCAAAAACTAAATAAAATGACTGAAAGTAAGATAAATGTCGGGTTACCTACCGACCAGTGCCTTTGTTTAACGTCGTTGGCTCGACAGTACCTCACTCCTGGATTATAAGTTCGGATCCCATGGGCGGCTGACAAGGCATCGTCGTGCCTTGCAAATTACAATTTTTAATGTCCACTACTATTGGCTTACTATGAATTAGTAAAGCGGCAAGTAGGGGTCGAACCCAGAGGAGTTGTAATGGTTACTCGTTGTTCTATAAAGAAAACAAAGAAAGTAAGGACAGTTGGGGGTTTTGGGGGTTGCGAACAAATGAAAGAAAGTGCAAAAGGAAGTGAGAAAGAGAAGCATTTGGTCTAGGGATTTTGTTGTCACACATTCATCATGGATATCTAATGATCTAACTTTGTGTTCATAGGCGTGGTTGTTTCCATTTCAAGTCCCAACCCAAGTAAGGCCATTTGAAGCACTTACACCACCCTCTATGTCCATTTCAAGATCATAGAGTTCTAGTTCTAGCAAGCCCAATACTCCATTTCAAGATGTATCGGACTTAGTGCGGTTACTCGTTCTCATGATTTATTATCAAACGAGCAACAAAAAGGGGATTAAACAACTTAGAAGAGCTTTGCCATTTCAAGCCTCCACTCGACTTCGTTGTAATAATCTGGATTAATGGGCACAAGAACTAGTAGAACATTAAGTAGCATTAAGTAAAGAATCTCAAAATGTGTTGACAATACTATTGTGGCTTGTTCATCATTGACCTCTAATGATCTAACCTTGTGTTCTATAGTGTGGTTGTTTCCATTTCAAGTCACAACCCAAGTAAGGCCATTTCAAGCACTTACACCACAAGAACACAAGATAGCATTAAGTGAAGGGTCTCAAAACTTGCCCACAAGTGGGGGCTTTAGCTACTTGTATCCATGAGAGGGGATACAATAGCGATGGGGGAGAGTACAAGAAAGTAATGCAAGAAAGTAATGCACGAAAAGTAAGGGAGATTGCTTGAAAGTAAGGATTGCTTCTATTGCCAAAATGAAGAACAATAGAGAGGTTTGTGGGGTTGGGATCCCCAATGAGGCACACCCCAATTTTCGGACTCCTATTTCCTACACCAAGGGTGTTTATTTATAGGAAATGGCTAGGGTTTCTCTTCTCTTGGGCACCAAGTTTGGAGTGGCATAAGTCCAAGTGGATTGGCATGAGCCACATGATAAGATGCTTCTAGAACCATCAAGGCTTCCTCTTGACTTGGGCACCAAGTTTGGAGTGGCATGAGTCAAAAAGGTCCTGGAATGAGCCAAGATGACGTGCCTCGAAGGACGAGCCGAGTTTTGAAGTGGGGCCCACTTTTGGTCTTGGAATGAGTCGATATGGCTTGGTCTCGGCCAAGGTGTAGGTCTGCTCGAGCGTTCGGCCTGGGAAGTGAGATTCTCCGACTAGTTGGCCCTTTCAAGTCGTTTGGTCGAGGCAGAATTGCCGGATTGTCCCGTCTGGTCGAGCGAATAGGTTTGGTTCCTTGATAGTGTGCACGGGACCTCGGAACTGGACCAATCTGCTCGGGCGTTTCCCTTGGTTGTGCGACATCTCTCGACTTGCTGTTCGACTTGCTCGAGCCGGAACCGTCGAATCAGCACATTCGCCCGAGCGACTCGACTGGGGACTAGTCTTCTCGACTGGTTGCGCTGAAACGCTGGGCACTGCTCGTGCGTTCTCCTTGGTTTCGTGACATCTTCCGACTTATCTACTATTTGAATCACTTTGCTCGAGTCGGAATTGTCAGCTTAGCTCGTTTGCCCGAGCGACTTGATTAGGATTTGGGTGGCTCGGCTGGTGTGCTGGAACGCTGGGGCGCGGCTTAGGCGTTTTGATCTCACCCGGTCTGTTGGACCTGAGGCACTTTCCCACTCGGTCGGGTCAATCTTCATTGTGATGTTTTAGGCACAAAATGCCCTTCTTAAGCCTGATTCCTCTTAAGACTCCAAGATTGCCTGAAATGCAAAACCACATTAGCAAGCAACTGTTCGTGTGACCAAATGTCTCAATTAGTGGGAATTGTTGACTCAATGATTCGTATAAATACATCTCATCAAATCACCCCACACTTAAACTTGTTCGTCCCGAACAATATCTAGGATATAAGAGGAAAAACACATGAACACCACAAGCTCTTCGGCCTCCTAGACATGCATATGAGTTGCTAGTCTAGATTTCACCTTTCCATGCATAACTCAATCATTACTCAAAGAATCATGCTCGAGCATGGAAGTAACTCGATACGTGTTACCTTTGAGCCAAGATGCAAACCAATTCGGATGAGTGGGAGATAGCCCTTTTTAGACCCATGATCTACACTCTTGGACCCGAACTCTTACTATATGGTTATGCTTCATTGCTTCTTCTTGCACGTGATTTGTTCGAGCTAATGGTCGAGTCCTTTTGTTGCTTGCTCGGAAGGCTTTGTAGTGAACTTGGCCTTAGGCCTTTGATGTATGAATGGTATTCTTCACTTTTGCTCGGATAAAACTCCACATTTTGGGCTGATTTTTCGTCTTTAAGCCTTGCTCCTTTGATGTGAATTGCTCGTCCATTTCTTTTGAAGGGGTCCAATCATCGCCCGCAAGCATATGGAAATACCCCTCCCGCTCTCTCTCGCCCTCGCCCTTTCGCGCGGGTCAGGTCGAGGATCGCTCGCCCATTTTCCGGGCTATTCGGACTCGAGATAAGACGGTCCGTTTTCCCGTCTCGCCCTTGCATAAATGCTGCACAGGCGGAGCCAACTGAGCCATTTACCCCCGAAATGCTAGCCTCCACAAATTCCGCATAACCATATAGTTCGAACCCGGACCTCGAGTGCTTTGTCAAGTCTCACTAGGGCCTTGCTATCAACTCCACATCCGTCCTTTTATCCCAACTCATAAGCACACGAAGACAGTTAAGTTCTCATGAAATTGCACAATTCAAGTTTCACAAGAGAATACATGTAATCGGCTCTATCTATTTCGCATCATTATCATTCAATATCGCAAGTCTAGGGAATAGAAAGAAATCCCTACTTCAAAGTTTTATTTTAAAGGAAACATGCTGACTCAACAAATGACTCACCCCACACTTTTGAATCAAACCGTGAGCACACATAAGTTCAAGATTTACACGCAAGCACACAAACAATAGGGAAAAATAAGAGAGAGTTAAGAGTGAACAGGTACTTCCCTCGTGCGGTTGCAGATTTGCCTCGCTCGTTCGCGTTCATTTGGCATTTTAAGAACTTCCATCGAGCCAGAACCTCCAGATTATGACTTTGGGTCGAGGGTTTCGGTCGTGGGCTTGTTCTGCGCGCATAGGTCCCCTGCTGTTCGAGCCTGTGGACGCCCTTGCTCGGCAAAATGGAACTCATCGGATATCTCGATAAATCTCCCATTCTAAGATCAATGGTCGATCCAGAATTTCCATTTGCCCAAGTTGGCTCGAGGGTTCCTTCCATCCCCAAATTCTGTGCCATCTACGTCGGGGTGTAGGCACTGCTCTCGTGCGGCTGCGAAGTTTGCTCGTCTTTCCAAAATTATTTGTCGTTCAGAACTCTTCTGTCGAGCCAGAATTTCCAGATAATGAGTTCTGCTCGACGATTCTCACAGCTTGCCCATTCTGTGCGCACATCAATGGAACCTCCGGGCGACCTTCCCATGACGCTGTGAAATTATGTTCTTGTCCCCATATGATGACCATTTTAAGGCTAAAGGTCGAGTTGAAATCTCCAATGGGACAACTTTGGTCGAGAGTTTCTTCAAGGGTCCGATTCTGCGCACATGGGGCTCGCAACTGGTTGGGACCTCTCGACTGCTCCGCACAGAGGTGCATATTTCCTGCAACAAGATCATCTTTTTCCCGAATATAATGGGGGTGAGTACGACTCAAAACGACATACAAAAAAAAAATGAAAAATAAAATAAAGAAGGAGCGAATGTGCCGGGCTGCCTCCCGGCGAGCACCCCTTTTTAACGTCGTTGGCTCGACTGTTAGGGATTACAAGTTAGGATCCCATGGTCGTGTGAGATCAAACTTTGCCCCAACTGCTCTTGCAATTTGTCCAAGGAACTTATACGGCAGCGGGCTCGGTTTGCCTCTCCATTGGTCGGGTGGTTCTTCCTTCACATCCTTCCGAGCGGGCGAGGGCCCCTTGACCATAGCTGCTGGTCCACCAAGTCGAGCTTTAGTGCTTCTCCATTCCGGTTTCCATTCGAGCGTGCTATGTCTTGGTCGCTTCTTCATGCACGACCGGTTGGCAACCTCGAGAGTTTGGACGTTCCGCACCTTGCCATTGAACGGAAGTGTCGTCAAGCATGAGCCCCTCTCATCATTTACCACATAAGTCCCGGGAGGTGTGATCCGCTTACAAACCGAGGGAACAAGTGGAGGGATTTTAGTCACAAGGACCGGGTGTGTCTCGGGCAGTTCGGCAATGAGGACTGGGTCTCCCTCGGCCAGCTCGTCTGTGAGGACCGAGACTAGTGGCTCGGTCGGCTCTTCTTCAGGCGCTTGTGGGCTGTTTTCTTCTAAATACACGGGGTAATCTGAGTTGAGTTCTGCTTCAGTCATCCATGGGTCCTCATCCTCTGCCGGCTCCGTGGGCTCCATTGTAAGCTCTTCCTCACCGACCCTTGCACTGATGTCTTCTCTCGGGCTAGGCATTGTTGCGGGTAAGCTTGTAATAGATGTGATGCCGGGTTTGTTCTGCACCGAGTCCACTTCCACCGTCTGCGCCTTATCTTTTGTTTTGTGCATAGGGCCTCGTCTCGGTCTTGACTTCTGTGCCTCATCATCTATCAAGTCCCACGCTTCATCCACGCATAAGTCCCATATTGAACCTCCCGCTGCAGCATCAAGCATGCAATGCTCCAGTAGTATTATCCCACTAAGAAACTTCTCAAGAAGATATAAATTCGTGAATCCATGGTGTGGACAGCTTCCTTGAAGGGTATCGAAGCGCACATAGTACTCATAGAGTGTTTCGCCCCGGGATTGCTCAAGAGTCATGAGTTTCTCGCGGACATCAAGTTGAAGGGATGGCGGAGAGAACTCCTCTAGGAACCGGGCTCGTAGACCCAAATAATCACTTTCCTGAGCTGCACATGAGTAGTACCAAGATGCTGCGGAGTCGGTCAAAGAAACTTAAAGCATTGAAGCTTAAAGCTCTCTAATGACTAGTCTTTAGGCTTCATGTAGCCGCAGATGGAGTGAAACGTTTGTACATGTTTCACGGGGTCCCCCCCACAGTTACCTCCAAACTGGGGAAGATGCCGAATCATCCAAGAAGGCATAGCGAACCAAGGGATCCAACAAAAACAAATAAGCAGAAAAGGAACAAGTTTCACCAATGCACAACTCCACGGCAACGGCGCCAAATTTGACAAGGCGTCGTCGTGCCTTGCAAATTACAATTTATAATGTCCACTACTATTGGCTTACTATGAATTAGTAAAGCGGCAAGTAGGGGTCGAACCCAGAGGAGTTGTAATGGTTACTCGTTGTTCTATAAAGAAAACAAAGAAAGTAAGGACAGTTAGGGGTTTTGGGGGTTGCGAACAAATAAAAGAAAGTGCAAAAGGAAGTGAGAAAGAGAAGCATTTGGTCTAGGGATTTTGTTGTCACACATTCATCATGGATATCTAATGATCTAACTTTGTGTTCATAGGCGTGGTTGTTTCCATTTCAAGTCCCAACCCAAGTAAGGCCATTTCAAGCACTTACACCACCCTCTATGTCCATTTCAAGATCATAGAGTTCTAGTTCTAGCAAGCCCAATACTCCATTTCAAGATGTATTGGACTTAGTGCGGTTACTCGTTCTCATGATTTATTATCAAACGAGCAACAAAAGGGGGATTAAACAACTTAGAAGAGCTTTGCCATTTCAAGCCTCCACTCCACTTCGTTGTAATAATCCGGATTAATGGGCACAAGAACTAGTAGAACATTAAGTAGCATTAAGTAAAGAATCTCAAAATGTGTTGACAATACCATTGTGGCTTGTTCATCATTGACCTCTAATGATCTAACCTTGTGTTCTTTAGTGTGGTTGTTTCCATTTCAAGTCACAACCCAAGTAAGGCCATTTAAAGCACTTGCACCACAGGAACACAAGATAGCATTAAGTGAAGGGTCTCAAAACTTGCCCACAATGTATGAATCCCTAAACCAAATGGGGGCTTTAGCTACTTGTATCCATGAGAGGGGATACAATAGCCATGGGGGAGAGTACAAGAAAGTAATGCAAGAAAGTAATGCACGAAAAGTAAGGGAGATTGCTTGAAAGTAAGGATTGCTTCTATTGCTAAAATGAAGAACAAGAGAGAGGTTTGTGGGGTTGGGATCCCCAATGAGGCACACCCCAATTTTCGGACTCCTATTTCCTACAACAAGGGTGTTTATTTATTGGAAATGGCTAGGGTTTCTCTTCTCTTGGACACCAAGTTTGGAGTGGCATAAGTCCAAGTGGATTGGCACGAGCCACATGATAAGATGCTTCTAGAACCATCAAGGCTTCCTCTTGACTTGGGCACCAAGTTTGGAGTGGCATGAGTCAAAAAGGTCCTGGAATGAGCCAAGATGACGTGCCTCGAAGGACGAGCCGAGTTTTGAAGTGGGGCCCACTTTTGGTCTTGGAATGAGTCGATATGGCTTGGTCTCGGCCAAGGTGTAGGTCTGCTCGAGCGTTCGGCCTGGGAAGTGAGATTCTTCGACAAGTTGGCCCTTTTAAGTCGTTTGGTCGAGGCAGAATTGCCGGATTGTCCCGTCTGGTCGAGCGAATAGGTTTGGTGCCTTGATAGTGTGCGCGGGACCTCGGAACTGGACCAATCTGCTCGGGCGTTTCCCTTGGTTGTGCGACATCTCTCGACTTGTCCGCTATGCTGTTCGACTAGCTCGAGCCGGAACCGTCGAATCAGCACATTCGCCCGAGCGACTCGACTGGGGACTAGTCTTCTCGACTAGTTGTGCTGAAACGCTGGGCACTGCTCATGTGTTCTCCTTGGTTTTGTGACATCTTCCGACTTATCTACAATTTGAATCACTTTGCTCGAGTCGGAATTGCCAGCTTAGCTCGTTTGCCCGAGCGACTTGATTTGGATTTGGGTGGCTCGGCTGGTGGGCTGGAACGCTGGGGCGCGGCTTAGGCGTTTTGATCTCACCCGGTCGGTTGGACCTGAGGCACTTTCCGACTCGGTCGGGTCAATCTTCATTGTGATGTTTTAGGCACAAAATGCCCTTCTTAAGCCCGATTCCTCTTAAGACTCCAAGATTGCCTGAAATGCAAAACCACATTAGCAAGCAACTGTTCGTGTGACCAAATATCTCAATTAGTGGGAATTGTTGACTCAATGATTCGTATAAATACGTCTCATCAGCGGCTCAGGTCATAGTGTTGCGGAGTGCCTACTTTCATTCTTGCCTTGACTTTCCCCGAGTTCTTGTGAGATGATGTGCTCGGGTCAGGACTCCATTGTTCCGGTGTTTTTTCCTTCCAACACCTCTGAGAAGGCGAGGGACCCTTCACCATAGCTGCTGGTTTAGTTATTCTTATGGTCTCTTTTGGTAGGTCAGAAACCAGAGTTCTGAGATTCGAGGTATGCACAATGTCTGGTGGTTTCCTTATCCCTGGGCGGCCATCATTATTATCGATGTAGAAATCTGAAATTTTGCCGCCAAATGCAAGCGATAACAAGCCCTTGCTCATGTCAATCCTTGCCTTGGTGACGTAGAGAAAAGGCCGTCCCAAAATAAGCGTTGGAGGGTCGTCTTCGCTGGTCTCTCCTGTTTGTATTACGTAAAAATCTGCAGCAACGACGAGCTCTCCCACATGGAGTATTAGATCTTCAAGCACTCCAACCGAACGGATACACGACTTGTCTCCCAACTCGATATTTGACCTTGGTGGTTTCAATGGACCAAGCCCCAATAAGTAATATAAGGAGTAAGGCATGGCATTGACGGCAGCCCCAAGATCGATTAAGCACTGATGAATTTGGACTTCACCAATACCACAGGTGATCGTGAAGGCCCCCCGGTCCTTATCCTTTTCCGGTTGTGACTCATGATCTGAAGTGAGGGATCTTTCCATTATCGGGCCATTCTGCTCATCCTTTGGCTTTGGATTTGTATGATCGGGCCCTTTTAACTCCTGCCGTTCTAGGTAAATACCTTGCTCTGACGCATAGATGTTAGTTGGGGAATCCCATCTGGGACCATCAGAGTCAAAATCGTCATTGTCATCCCAGCCAGATGTTGGTACGTCAAAGTGTGTGATTGGTGGTGGTGTCATGCTAACGGTGAGTGCATAGCGTCCATTGTCAGCATGCGTGACCCACGTTCTGCCATCATTGGGTCGGTCTTCCTCTTGATTCCAATCAGGACGGTGTCTACGGGTGAAGTGTTTGTTTGTAGGTTTGTAAGTTGCGGGTTGTGCTGCCTTCGTGTTTGACATCCTTATCATGCTAATATTCGCCTTTGGGTTTTGGACGGTTTGTAAAGGTAGTCGGCCAGGCTCATTAGTGAGTGCGGACATTGAGGTGGCGAGCTGGGACATTTGCTTCTTCAAGTCCGAGATATCTCCCTTCGTCTCAACTTGGAATCGATGCATCGAGCCCATGAGTTCCTTTACCATATCATCAAGGGATTTGTTTGGTCCTTGCGGATTGCTCGGGCCGGCTTGGTACTGATTCAGTCCCTTTTGCTGATACTGACCTGTCGGGTATTGGTTTGGTTCTCTTTGTTGATATTGGCTTGCTGATGGAGCGTTCTGGTTGTAGTGCCGGTGGGGAGGTTGGAAAAATGACTGAGCTAATTGCGGTGCGGCTTGTTGTGTCTCCCTCGGAGGGTGGTTGTCGTTCCGCCAAGTTGGGTTGGTCGCTTGATTATACTGCCGGTTTGGTCCGGCTCTATCGTTGCTGTTGTTGTTGTATCCTTGGTATCCTACCACTGCATTCACTTCTGCCGGTTCTTCTACTATTAACGTTGGGCATGCGTCAGTCTTGTGGTCCGTAGAACTACAAAACTCGCAAGGCTTCACTTGAACTGGCTGCCTTCGTAGGATCTGAACCATCATCTCCTTCATTTGTTTCATCTCCTCTGGCATAGAGTTCATTGGTGTTTCAGCCTTTGCCACATTCTTTGTTCGGGAAAATTCTTCCTGCCGAGTTGTCTCTTCTCTAAATCGGGCATTTTCAGCAACATTGGTGATGAGATTTCTTACGCCACTCAGTGATAGATTCATCATGGATCCTCCAGCTGAGGCATACAGGAGCATTTTGTCTAAGGGTCTCAATCCATCAATGAGGCACTCGATGATGAGTTTCTCGGGCAGTCCAAGGGTGCAGCAGCTTCTCTCCAGGCGGTTGAACTTCTCCAGGTAATCGTACATGGTTTCATTGGGTCCCTGCTTGATGTCTTGCAGTTTCCTCCTTACTTGCATTGCCCTTCCTGCTGGGTAGTATTTGTCTAGAAATTTCTTTTGCATCTGAGCCCATGTTCTGATGCTTCCCGAAGGCAATGAAAGGAACCTGTCGTTTGCCGAGTCAATGAGGGAAAAGTAGAAAGCCTTCAATTTGAAGTCTTCTACATTCACGCCATTGGGTTTTAAGTTTTGGCAAATGCCATGTAAGCGTTGGAGATGAGTTGTTGCTGATTCTCCACGAGTTCCTGAGAACTTGGGCAAGTTGTGGACCACTGATGTGTTGATGGCGATGTTTTCTAGTTCAGGGCCCTCGTAAATGCACCACGACTGATTTCTGAAATCCGGTGCCGACAGTTCTCCCATAGTAGGTTCGCGGAAGTTGTTGTCCCCATAGTACTCATCGAATACGGGTTCTCGTCTTGGTTCTTGTCGATATTGCGGGGGTGGTGGATGTCTAGGGGGTTGTTGCGCTGGACCAGCTTCATTTCGGTCCCCGGGCGGGCCTTGGTTTCTCCGGATGGCCTCCCTTTCACGAGCTCTTTGGTTTCGTATGAGTTGCTCCGGATCGTCGAGAATTGGAAATGGAGGTAGTGATGGACCATATTTATATGATGCATTAAGACAGTTAAACCCACCAAATTAGATTCTTTGTCTATTTAACTTTTGCTTGTTAGTTCCGATATTTATCTACAGGGTATTTTGAAGTCTAGAGACGATACGAGCTAAAAAGGAGTTTTAAAGCTGAAACTGAATTACAAGTCACTCCAGGACACGACCAGATTCCGACTGTACAACTTTCATAAACCTGACATGGAATCACTCAAAACAAGTCCAACCGAAGAGCAACCAAAGTCAGACCGGAGCTGAAAGGGAGCCGATGGCTTTTGGGGAAAAGATCACAAAACTCACACCCACTCCTTCTCCTCCACCTAGCCGGCGGTTAAGCCACTCCACCTCTCCCCTTCCTCCATGTGGCCGGCGGCTTTTGGGAGTGATGACTCACTCCGATGGCTTTTGAAGACTCCTCCCATCTTGAGCCATGTGTCTTCATCTCCTCACTTCCCTTAGCCTATAAATAGAGCTCCTCCTTCCCTTTGTATCTCATTCCAAAATCAACAATCATCTCATATCACAAGTCAATTATCTCTCTAGCTTTTATGGGCACAACCATGTAAGCACTTTACTTTGGAATCGAAGCTTGATCTTTAGCACTCTTAACGGTTTTTGTAAGTACTCTCTTCTTTACTTTTTTGTCTTTTCAATTCAACAACTTTACTTTCCTGTCTTTACTTTCGAAAACTTTACTTTACTGTATTTCGAAAACCTTTACTTTTCAAAGCACTTAGCTATGGTGTCCTATTCCATGAATATTCGTAGCTAAACCCTTCATTCGGTTGAAGGGGTGTACTAGTATCATACAATGTTTTAGACCCTTCTCTTAAGTGCCTCTTTGTGTTCAAAACTTGTTCTATGTGCCACATATCAGGTCAGAACTTCCAAGGTTGAGTGGATGCTTGAAATGGCAAAACTCTTCCGTGGGGTTCGTGAACATACTCGGGTAAGTGGATGCTTGAAATGGCAAAGCTTATCTGAGGAGTTCGACCTCTTTAAAACACCATTTGGTTGATCGGAAATGATTGATCAAATGGATGCACATAGGCTAGTATACCTTGAAATGGGGTGCTAGTCTAAATAGAACAAGTGCTCTACGACCTTGAAATGGGCTAGACAGTGTGGCAAGTCGAGTGCTTGAAATGGCCTTGATACACTTTTGAACACTTAGTATGATCATTAGAGGTCGATGATAAACAGACTATGATACAAGGCCCCTAAAACCGAATACTTTCCTTTAATTGTAATATCAACTGTTACTTTGCTTTTCAGTACTAAAAACTAAAACCAACCCCCCAACTGTTTTATTTAATCCCCCCTTTTCGAAAGAACAACTATCACCTGACTCCCTTGGGTTCGACCCCTACTTACCCTTTACTACCCACTAGTAGAGTACGAGTATCGGAGATATAAATTTATTTTGCACAGAGAACATCGCACCCAAACGACAGTGCAGTGGGCTCCGTCAAAATTGGCGCCGTTGCCGGGGAGTTAGCTTTTTGACAAGTTGTTCTTTTCTTTTGTACCCGTTTCTGCATAACCATGTCTCGTGAAGGAAGCCACCATGACTATCAGGATGACGACGAGATAAACCTGTACGATCGAAATAATGAGGCTCCGCCTCCATTTATTGACGATCCGGAACAACTCATCAGAAACCAAAGAGCTCGTAATAGGGAGGCCGTTCGAAGAAACCAAGGACCACCCGAGGACCGAAATGAAGCTGGTCCAGTGCAACCCCCTAGACATCCCCCACCTCGACAAGTACCAAGGCGAGAACCCATCTTTGATAACTACTATGGGGATAACAACTTCCGCGAACCTACTATGGGAGAACTGTCAGCACCAGATTTCAGAAATCAACCGTGGTGCATCTACGAGGGCCCAGAGCTGGAAAACATTGCCATCAACACATCAGTGGTCCACAACTTGCCCAAGTTCTCAGGAACTCATAAAGAATCAGCAACAACTCATCTCCAACGCTTACATGGCATTTGCCAAAACCTAAAACCCAAAGGCGTGAACGTAGATGACTTCAAGTTAAAGGCGTTCTACTTTTCCCTCGTTGACTCGGCAAACGACTGGTTCCTTTCATTGCCTTCCGGTAGCATCAGAACATGGGCTCAGATGCAAAAGAAATTCCTGGACAAATACTACCCAGCGGGAAGAGCAATGCAAGTAAGGAGGCAACTGCAGGACATCAAACAGGGGCCCAATGAAACCATGTACGATTACCTGGAGAAATTCAATCACCGGGAGAGAAGCTGCTGCACCCTTGGACTGCCCGAGAAACTCATCATCGAATACCTCATTGATGGATTGAGACCCTTAGACAAAATGCTCCTGGATGCCTCAGCTGGAAGATCCATGATGAATCTATCACTGAATGGCATTAGGAATCTCATCACCAACGTTGCTGAAAATGCCCGATTCAGAGAAGAGACAACTCGGCAGGAAGAATTCTCCCGAACAAAGAATGTGGCAAAGGCTGAAGAAACACCGAGGAACTCTATGCCAGAGGAGATGAAACAAATGAAGGAAATGATGGTTCAGATCCTACGAAGGCAGCCAGCTCCAGTAAAGCCTTGCGAATTTTGTGGTTCTATGGACCACAAGACCGACGCATGCCCGACGTTAATAGTAGAGGACCAGGCAGAAGTGAATGCAGTGGTAGGATACCCAGGTTACCACAACAGTAACGACAGAGCCGGACCAAACCGACAGTACAACCAAGCAAACGGTCCGACCTGGCGGAACGACAACCATCCTTCGAGGGATACACAACAAACCGCACCTCAGCTAGCTCAATCGTTCTACCAACCGCCCCACCGGCAAAACAACCAGAACGCTCCACCAGCAGGCCAATACCAACAAAGAGTACCCAACCAGTACCCGACAGGCCAATATCAACAGAAGGGACCAAATCAGTACCAAGCCAGCTCAAGTAATCAACAAGGACCGAGCAAGTCGCTTGAAGACACAATGAAGGAACTCGCAGGCAGCGTAAATCAATTAGGTAATTCGTTTAACCAGTTCCAGGCAAAAACTGACGGGGCAATTTCAGATTTGACCAAACAAATGTCCCAGCTCGCCACTTCAATATCCGCACTTACTAATGAGCCTGGCCGACTACCTTCACAAACCATCCAAAATCCAAAGGCGAATGTCAGCATGATAAGGAAGTCAAACATGAAGATAGCACTGGAAGAAACAGCACGATCCACAACTTACAAACTTACGAACAAACACTTCACCCGTAGGCACCGTCCTGATTGGAATCAAGAAGAAGACCGACCCAATGATGGCAGAACGTGGGTCACGCATGCTGACAATGGACGTTATACATTCACGGTTAGCATGACACCTCCACCGATTACACACTTTGACATACCGACATCAGGTTGGGATAACAATGACTCTAATGGTCTCAGATGGGATTCCCCAACTAACATCTATGCATCAAAGCAAAACAATTACCTGGAAGATCAGGAGTTAAAAGGGCCCGATCATACAAATCTAGAGCCAAAGGATGAGCAGAATGGCCCGATAGTGGAAAGATCCCTCACTTCAGATCAGGAGTCACAACCGGAAAGGGATAAGGACCCAGGGGCCTTCACAGTCACCTGTGGTATTGGTGAAGCTCAAATTCACAAATGCTTAATCGATCTTGGGGCTGCCGTCAATGCCATGCCTTACTCCTTATATTACTTATTAGGGCTTGGTCCATTGAAACCACCAAGGTCAAATATCGAGTTGGGAGACAAGTCGTGTATCCGCCCGGTTGGAGTGCTTGAAGATCTAATACTCCATGTAGGAGAGCTCGTCGTTGCTGCAGACTTTTATGTAATAGAAACGGGAAAGACCAGCGAAGACGACTCTCCAACGCTTATATTAGGACGACCTTTTCTCTTCGACACCAAGGCATGGATCGACATGGGCAAGGGCTTGTTATCACTTAAATTTGGCGGCAAAATTTCAGATTTCTACATTGATGATTATAATGGCCGCTCAAGTACAAGGAAACCGCCAGACATTTTGCCTATCTCGGATGTAAATACACAAATTTCTGACCAACCAAGAGAGACTGTAAGAGTAGCAAGACCAGCAGCTATGGTAAAAAATCCCTCGCCTTCTCAGAGACAATGGAAGGAGAAACCACCAGAACAATGGAAACAGGACCCGAACACATCATCTCACAAGAAATCGGGAAAAGTCAAGGCAAGAATGAAAGTAGGCGCTCCGCAACACTACAACCTGAGCTACCCATGGGATCCCACCTTATGATCCAGGAATAAGGTACTGTCGAGCTAACGACGTTAAACAAATGCACTGGTCGGGAGGTAACCCGACACCTATCTTACTTTCAGTCATTTAATTTCTGTCATTTAGTTTTTGCCTTAAGTCATTCTCACCTTACCTGTAGATATTTGCTTGCATGACTTTTGAACTAAGTTGTGCTGCAAGGCACGCCTTCGTTCAAAAGTGTGGGGTGAGAACTGCCTTTGTACATAGTTAATTAACATGTTTTTCTTTTTCCTTTTCCCTTAATATTATCTTTTTGAAAGTATGAACTTGAGAATGTGAAAAAGATAGATCATAATTCATGCATTTACCTTATGAAATCTCAACTGTTTAAAAACTTAAAATGTAACTTCTCATTTGTCCCTTTGTGCTGAGTTATACAGGGGATGTGGAGTTGACATAAACTGCCCTAGAGAGGCTTGGCAAGCAATCGAAGGACTGAATTTCACTATATGGTTTACGAAGTCAGTGGAGGCTGCACTTCGGGTTTCAAAGAAGATCAGAGTCATCTCCGCCGTGCAGCGTTTATGCAAAGATGCGGGACGGGAATCAAACCGTCCTATCTCTAGTCAAAGTAGCCGGGAAAATAGATGAGCGACCCTCATCTTGACCCGCGCGAAACGGCGAGGATGAGAAAGAGCGGGGAGGTATTTCCATATGCTCTCGGGCGACGATTGGACCTCCCAAAGAAAGGTTGAGAAAATGGACTAGCAAGTCACAAAGAAGGAAAAGCTCGAAGAAGCTAATCAAAGGCCAAAAGCCAAAGTATGTGAAGGTTTTAACCGAGACAAAAGTGAAGAAACTCCAATTCAACATCAAAGGCCAAAGGCCGATTCACTTCAAAAGCTGTCCCTCACCAAAAGAAATCAAAGTGCTCAACACAGTAAAACCCGAACCAAGTCACGTGCTAGAAAAAGCTACAAGTTAACCATATAGTGCGAGTCGGTCCAGAGAATGCAGTCCAGGAGCCGAAAAAGGGCTATCTCCCGAAACATCCAAATTAATTTGCATCTCGGCTCGAAGGTACAAGTATCAAGTTTCTTCTAAGTATTTACACAGTTTAGTTTGGTAATAAGTAAGTAATGCATGAATTAGGATAAATCTAGTCCCACAATCTCACTTTCATATTTGAAGTTTTTACTTGGATTGTGTGTACCGCCCTTAAAAAGCATTGTTCGGGACGAACAACTAAAAGTGTGGGGTGATCTGATGGACCATATTTATATGATTCATTAAGACAGTTAAACCCACCAAATTAGACTCTTTGTCTATTTAACTTTTGCTTGTTAGTTCCGATATTTATCTACAGGGTATTTTGAAGTCTAGAGACGACACGAGCTAAAAAGGATTTTTAAAGCTGAAACTGAATTACAAGTCACTCCAGGACACGACCAGATTCCGACTGTACAACTTTCATAAACCTGACATGGAATCACTCAAAACAAGTCCAACCGAAGAGCAACCAAAGTCAGACCGGAGCTGAAAGGGAGTCAATGGCTTTTGAGGAAAAGATCACAAAACTCACACCCACTCCTTCTCCTCCACCTAGCCGGCGGTTAAGCCACTCCACCTCTCCCCTTCCTCCATGTGGCCGGCGGCTTTTGGGAGTGATGACTCACGCCGATGGCTTTTGAAGACTCCTCCCATCTTGAGCCATGTGTCTTCATCTCCTCACTTCCCTTAGCCTATAAATAGAGCTCCTCCTTCCCTTTGTATCTCATTCCAAAATCAACAATCATCTCATATCACAAGTCACTTATCTCTCTAGCTTTTATGGGCACAACCATGTAAGCACTTTACTTTGGAATCGAAGCTGGATCTTTAGCACTCTTAACGGTTTTTGTAAGTACTCTCTTCTTTACTTTACTGTCTTTTCAATTCAACAACTTTACTTTCCTGTCTTTACTTTCGAAAACTTTACTTTACTGTCTTTCGAAAACCTTTACTTTTCAAAGCACTTAGCTATGGTGTCCTATTCCATGAATATTCGTAGCTAAACCCTTCATTCGGTTGAAGGGGTGTACTAGTATCATACAATGTTTTAGACCCTTCTCTTAAGTGCCTCTTTGTGTTCAAAACTTGTTCTATGTGCCACATATCAGGTCAGAACTTCCAAGGTTGAGTGGATGCTTGAAATGGCAAAACTCTTCCGTGGGGTTCGTGAACATACTCGGGTAAGTGGATGCTTGAAAATGGCAAAGCTTATCTGAGGAGTTCGACCTCTTTAAAACACCATTTGGTTGATCGGAAATGATTGATCAAATGGATGCACATAGGCTAGTATACCTTGAAATGCGGTGCTAGTCTAAATAGAACAAGTGCTCTATGACCTTGAAATGGGCTAGACAGTGTGGCAAGTCGAGTGCTTGAAATGGCCTTGATACACTTTTGAACACTTAGTATGATCATTAGAAGTCGATGATAAACAGACTATGATACAAGGCCCCTAAAACCGAATACTTTCCTTTAATTGTAATACCAACTGTTACTTTGCTTTTCAGTACTAAAAACTAAAACCAACCCCCCAACTGTTTTATTTAATCCCCCCTTTTCGAAAGAACAACTATCACCTGACTCCCTTGGGTTCGACCCCTACTTACCCTTTACTACCCACTAGTAGAGTACGAGTAGCGGAGATATAAATTTATTTTGCACAGAGAACATCGCACCCTAACGACAGTGCAGTGGGCTCCGTCAGGTAGCGCCTCATTATTTCGATTGTACAGGTTCCCCTCGTCGTCATCCTGATAGTCATGGTGGCTTCCTGCACGAGACATGGTTATGCAGAAGCGAGTACAAAATTAAAGAACTTTATTCGATGGCAATTCTAATTCCCCGGCAACGGCGCCAATTTGACAGCACTGCCTTGTCGCGAGGCAATGTGTACAAAATTAATTTATAAGTCCGCTACTCGTGACTTTACTATTGGGTAGTAAAGCGGTAAGTAGGGGTCGAACCCAAGGAATTAGTAGATAGTTGTTCTTTCAAAAATGGAAAATTAAATAAGACAGTTGGGGGTTGGTTGTGATTTTAGTACTGAAAGTAATGTGGGTTGGTTGTGATTTTAGTACTGAAAAGTAAATGACTGAAAGTAAAGAAAGTAAATACAGGACTGAAAGTAAATACTGAAAAGTAAAGTGCTGGAACAGTCGAGTTCAATATCGACTAAACAACATACTTTTGGTATGGACTGATATTGAAAAGGTCTGTAGTAAGCGACAGAAAGTAAATTACTGAAAGTAAATGTGCGGAAATTAAAGTACTGAAAGTAAATGACTGAAAATAAGCAGTTGATAGTGAGACTGAAAGTAAAGTGACAGGTGATGTTTTAATTAAAGGAAATGATTCGGTTTTAGGGGCCTTGTATCATAAATCTGTTCATCATCGACCTCTAATGATCATACTGCGTGTTTAAAATGTATCAAGGCTATTTCTAGCACTCGACTTGCCACATCGTCTAGTCCTTTTCAAGACATAGAACACTTGTTCTATTTAGGCTAATTCCTCCTTTCGAAGTATCTTAGCCTTATGTGCATCCACCTGATCAATCATTTCCGATCAACCAAGTGGTGTTTTAAAGAGGTTGAACTCTACAGAAAAGCTTTGGTCTTTCGAGCCTCCACTTAACCACGTATGTTCACGAACCCCATGGAAGAGCTTTGCTCTTTCGAGCCTCCACTCAACCAATAGTGTTCTAACCTAATATATGGCACATAGAACAAGTTTAAACACAATAGAGGCACTAAGAGAAGGGTCTAAAACATGTTTTGATACAAGCACACCCCTTCAACCGAATGAAGGGTTTAGCTACGATTATCCATGGAAGAGGACATCATAGCTAAGTGCTTGAAAAGTAAAGGTTTTCGAAAGACAAAAAGTAAAGTTTTTTGAAAGTAAAAGACAAGGAAAAGCTTGAGCACTTCAAGAACCAACAAGAGTACTCAAGAACAAACTTGGAGCTTCCAATATCAAAGTAAAGTGTTTACAAGGATTGTGCCTAATATCTAGAGAGATTTTCTACAAGGACTATGAGACTTGAGACTACAATTTGGGACTATGGCACATTGAACAAAGAAGAGGGAGCTCTCTATTTATAGGCAAGGGGAGAGGAGGAGAGCTAAACACATGGCAAAGGAGGAGAGGAGGAGATCCAACCACATGGCAAAGGAGGAGAGGAGGAGCTAAAAGCCGCCGGCCATAGGTGGCTCTCCAAAAGCCGCCGCCCATGTGTCATCATCTCACCCAAAGTCGCCGGCCATGAGGTGGAGGAGTGAGTGTGAGTGGGTTGTGATATTTTCCTCCAAAAGCCATCGGTTCCCTCACAACTCCAGTTAGAGCTTGGTTGCTTCTTGGTTGCAATCAAAAGACAAGGCACATGCCTTGCACATGGGTGGTAAGACTTGGCATTCACTTGAGTTCTCGATCTTTGTTGAGGTTTGGAACAAGTCATTGGGACATGTTTGAGTGATTCCACGTTGGGTTCATGAAGGTTGTAAAGCCGGAATCTGGTCGTGGACTGGAATGACTTGTAATCCATTTTTAGCTTTAAGAACTCCTTTTTAGCTCGTTTCATCTCTAATCCTTGAAATAGCCTGTAGAACAAAAGTGAAACTAACAAGTAAAAGTTGTTAAGACAAAGCGTCTAATTTGGTGGGTTTAACTGTCTTAATGAATCATATAAATATGGTCCATCAGACGTCCATGATGGTTGTCTCACAAGTAGAGACCCCAGACTGAATATCTTTCGTCCTTACTTATCTGTCATTTACTTTCTGCACTTTACTTTTCAGCACTTTACATTTCAGTCTTTACTTTTCTGTCATTTACATTTCAGCACTTTACTTTCCGCACTTTTACTTTCATTACAACAGTTTTCAACATCAATCAAACATAACATTTTGGTACGTATTGCGCTTGAAACACAGCGTGCGACAAACCAAAACGTATGTTGTATGGTTGTTATTGAACTCGGTTGTTCTCGCACTTACTTTACGGACTTTACTTTCAGCACTTTATTTTCAGCACTTTACTTTCAGCACTTTCAATTCTGTCATTTACTTTCTATATAAAAACCAACAAAAACCCAATCTGTCTTTACTTTCATTTTCTTTCTTTTTAAAGAACAACTAATCCACACTGACTCTCTTGGATTCGACCCCTACTTACCGCTCTACTAATCCAATAGTGAGCCACTAGTAGTGGAGTGATGGACCCAAATTATACGAATCATAAACACCGTAAAACCCCCTTAATTAGACTGTTGGTATATTTAACTTTTGCTTGTTAGTTCCGATATATTTCTACAGGGTATTTCAGAGCTTAGAGAGAATACAGGCTAAGGAGGAGTTTTTAAGCTGAAAAGATATCAAGAGTTATTCCAAGGTCAAGATCAGACGCTGACTGAAGAAATCTTAAGGATCCTGACATGGAATCACTCCAAACAGATCAAACCGAAGAGGAATTTGCATTGAAGACTCAACCGACCGGGTGAGAAAATGCCGCAGAAACCACCCGACCGGTTGAAGCAGTTCCAGGCCCTCCGCCGAGCTGACCAAACACTCAAATCAAGTTGCCAGAGCAAACCATCTCATCTGACAATTCTGCCTCGACCAAAATATTCCAAATGGAAAATAAAGTGGACAATGTCGGAAAACCAAGGAGAATGCTCGAGCAGATTGGCAGTTAGCTCAATTCCAAGGCAAAGGCCCGGCGCGCTTAGGCACCCAAACCAAGTCGCTCGACCCGACCGATGCATCTGGAAACTCTGGCTCGACCAAGATGTTTGGAATGCCCAACAAGTCGGACAATCTCGCATCCCAGACAAAACGCTCGAGCAGATTGGCAGATTGGCCCAATTCCATAGTAAAGGCCGCGCGCATAGACACGAAAACCAAGTTGCTCGACCAAAACATGGAATTTGGAAATTCTGGCTCGACTATTAGTCTTAGAATCACTTGGCCATTCCAAATCAACTATCAAGTGCAATCATGGACCAAGGTGACCGGCCACCATGCTTGGAGGTGGCCAAAGGAGGAGCTCCTCCCCATTCCACCACCTGCAACCGGCGGCTCCTCCTCCCTTGACCGGCGGCTTTGCTCCTCCCCCATGTGGCAGCTCCTCCTTGCTCCTCCTCCTCCTCCCTTGGATCAAAAACACATGGATATCATCTCCTCCATCCATTTCTCCTCCCTTAGCCTATAAATACAACCCATCCATCTCATTTGTAAATCATCCCATTCTCATCCAAAAATCACTTATCTCTCTAAAATTGTAAGTTTGGCTTTGGAAATAAAGATTGCTCCCTTGGCGCTTCAACGGTTGTAAGTATTTAAATATTTATTTTCCGTCTTTAATTTCCAGTTCCTTAGTTATAATGTTTAGCGCGATAAATAGTAGCTAAACTAGTCGTTCGGTAGAAGGGGTGGACTTGTATTATAAAATGTTTTAGACTATTAACTTAGTGTCTCGTCTTTGTATTCAAAACTTATTCTATGTGCCATATAACAAGTCAGAGTTTCCAAGGTTGAGTGGACCATTTGTAACTGGGCCAAAGGGACCAAATAGGCAAGCTCTTCCTTGGGGGTTCGTGATCATACTCGGGTAAGTGGACCATTTGTAACTGGGCCAAAGGGACCAAATGGGCAAGCTTATCCGAGGAGTTCAGCTTATCTAAAAAACCATTTGGAAACTGGACCAAAGAATTCAAATGGATGCACATAAAGCTAAGATACTTCGGAAGGAGGAATTAGTTGAAGTAGAATAAGTGCTCTACGACCTTAAAAAGGCTAGACGATGTTGCAAGTCTTGAGCTAGGAATAGCCTCGATTCATGTTTGAATACTTAGAAGGTTCACTAAGAGTCAATGATAAACAGGATATAATACAAGGCCCCTGAAACCGAACGCTTTCTTTTAATTGTAATAATTATCAGTTACTTTCCAATACTAAAACCAACCAACCAACCAATCAATCACTTAGCTAGCTTTAAAACCAACCAACCAATCCCAAAATTGTCCAACTTAAAGAACAACTTATCCCCCTAATTCCTTTGGGTTCGACCCCTACTTACCACTTACTACCCAGTAGTGTAGTCGCGAGTAGCGGATATTATAAATTTATTTTGCACAGAGAACACTGCACCTTAACGACAGTGCAGTGGGCTTCTGTCATGGAGGTATAAATGTAAATTTTGCAGCGCACAACGACGTGCTGTCATTGGTCGAGGCGGAATCTCCAATTGGCAAGCTCTGATCGAGGATTCCCTTAATGTCCAGAATCGGCGCACACAGGGTCCTGTCGGGTCCCTGGCCAGTTTCGCTCAGCACGGTCTTGACTCGGGGCCCTCCTGAAGACCTCAGGTAGTCCACTGGATGGTCTCGGTCGTCTTCCCATGGTCCATGCCTCGTCACCCAAGTCAGGTCGCTCCGGGCCTTCTTGGTCACATCGGGGCCTTCTTCCGGGTCTCCAGCGCAATTCCTCGATGAGGCTTTTCTCGACCCCGGTCCCATATGTAGATGCCCATCATTCCTCCCCCCTTGAAATACGACCTTTCCCTCAAGGTCGTGGTAACTTACCCTTATTGCTGGTTCGGCGGCTTTGGCTTTCTTTAGTATTCCGGGGTCAAAGGGCATGTGGTCACGCCTCCTCTCATGATGTCGCACCAGGCCTTCCATGTTTCGGGGCTCCTCTCCTTACAGGTTCGAACAATTTCTAGGTTTGCCTCGATCAAAAGGGATAATGCTCCGCTCATACCAGGGCCACTTTTGGTATTTGTCGCTCATCTTAAAACTCTGATCATCACGATTGTCAAGTGAATTCAACTGATCATATAGGAGAATCAGACCTTGCGGACGTGGTGGCTTTCCTGGCTGTAAGGATCTTTTAAGGTCCTCGCCTTGTGACCAGGTGAGCGGCGGCGGGCGCATTGCCTTGTCGTGCGCTGGAGCTTCCCCCAAGAATGGGTCAACATACGGAGCCTTCTCAGCCATGGGGACCTTCTCCCAGATTCCTTGGTCAACTTTGCTCAGGTGGCTCTCATCGCAAGGGAACCCGGCGCTGATTTGGTTCATTGGGCGTCATGGCTGGTCCTCATGTGTGAGGCTCGTCTCGCCCAACTATTTTCTTTAAGTCCTTGCGCTTATCTTTTCTCGAGGTCCTCCTATCCTGAATGCCGTCCAAGAGAGCGTCCACTTCGGCCTTCACCCAGTCGAACTCTTCCTTACTCGGGTAGTGCGGCCTTGGCTGATCTCCTTTGTGTACTTTAGCACTTGTCCATTGCTTATGATGCTCATGCAGGTTATCAAAGTAAAGATGACCAGAGTAGTCCTTACTTGTATAACCTTGGTGGTAGTGGACTGGACTCCGCAGATCTGCCCCTCTCGCCCACTTCGAACCTTGGTAGTTGTTGTATGAGGTTCTTGGCCTTTGATCTTGGTGGTAGAAGTCAGCCGGAAGATTTTGATCCCAATAGTGATCCGAATATTCACTACTAACCTCATCTTGGTGGTAGTAGGTTGGACGTCATTGATCTGCCCACCTTGTGCGCTCATCATCTTGGTAGCGGTCATAGTAAGAAGCCCTCCCTCGATCTTGCTGGTGGAGCTTACCCGGAAGGTCTTGATCCCAATAATGCTCAAAATATTCACTACTAGCCTCAGTATGGTGGTAGTGATCTGGGTGTCTTTGCTCTGCCCACCTTGTGCGCTCATATAGTGGGTAGGCGTAGTAGGAAGCCATGGTGTGGGTGGGGGAAAGTGTGGATGGTTGCGGAAGGTGTGGTAATTGCGGGGGCTGGTGAATGTGTAAGGAAGTGGTCCGGAGGATGAACTTGCTCTGAGTCCAAATGATAGAGATTTGCCGACCGGTGGTCTTGGCAAATCCCCAAGTAGCGCAGCGGATGTGAAATATGGATGTTTGTGCGGAAGCGATGGGTGAGATGGATGGAAATGATGGGAAAATGGGTAAGTCACGGTGGTTTATTGATATGGAAGATGGAAAAGGAAGACAATGGTGTTACAAGAAAGTCACAATCAGATTACAAGGGCTGAGTATCTCAAAAGATAGTAAGGACACCATATTGCCGAAGGGTTGCAACCCTAGGCAATAAGGTAGGGACCAAAGAGGGGACTCTAGTCTATTCTTCTTTGATGCCTCAATGCTGCTGGTTGTGCTCCAATATATAGTGTTCTTAGCCATGTATACGTTGAGAGGAGAAGTAGCTGTTTGGGGGAAGTCAAAGAGTAACGGTCCAAGCTTTAAATGATCTTGAATGAGCTTGGACCAAGCTCCAACGGCTAGTTTGGATATGCAACTCTCCCCAACGGCCATATGTATATCTTGGACATTTAGTGGCATGACCTTCTGACCGTTGCCCTTGGAGGCCGGACTACCTTGGGCACCCTTGCGTAGGACCTCGTCTAGGGCACTCTTTAGGACAATCGGATACCTTTGCATTGACTCGATAATGTGATTCGCCCTTCCATAGTTATTTGACATTATAAGGCTATCTGTCGAGGTACAATGCCCAGATGATGCACTTCGGTCGAGGGTTCTGGTGTTGTGCCCATTCTGTGCGCAAAGGGCACTCGTCAACTGGGCCTCTGGAAGACTTCGCCATGACACTGTGAGATTATTGCCTAGTCCCCATATGTTGGCTATTTTAAGATCATTGGTCGAGGCGGAATCTCCAATTGGCAAGCTCTGATCGAGGATTCCCTTAATGTCCAGAATCGGCGCACGTCCGCTACTTCACGTTTCATGCCACTCCACCAATACACCTCTCGAAGGTCATGGTACATCTTGGTAGAACCCGGATGCTTAGTATAAGGCGTACAGTGAGCCTCTCTCAAAATTTCCTGACGTAACTCACCACCAGGGACACATAATCGATCTCTAAATTGAAGAATACCATCATCACCCACTGAGAAGTCTGCATGCTCACCTTCTGGAACTTCCCTGATCAACCTCCTCAATTCGGGATCACTACCTTGGGTTGCTCCAATCCGAGAAGCCAAGGTCGGCACGACTCGCAAGTGCGCCATGAGACCCTTCTTGCTCACTCCAAGAGAAACACCACTATCTTGTAAATGTGATAGATTTTTAGCAAGCTTCCTCTTGGTGTCTGGTATATGTGCTAAACTTCCCATTGACTTCCTACTAAGAGCATCAGCAACATCGTTTGCTTTCCCCATGTGACAAGAGATAGTACAGTCATAATCCTTCAACAACTCCATCCACTACAGCAGCTAATTCGAAGTCGTGAGTAAGGTAGTTATGCTCATGTTTCTTCAACTGTCGAGAAGCAAAAGCAATAAATCGGTCGTGCTGCATCAGTACACAGCCCAATCCGACTCTGGAAGCATCGCAATACACGGTGACTGAAGGTAGGGCCAAAATCGGTGTCATAGTCAAGGCTTTCTTCAGTCTCTGAAAGCTGTCCTCACACTCCTCCGACCAGTCAAACTTGACTCCCTTCTGAGTTAAACGGGTCAACGGTGCAGCTCTACGTGAGAAGTCCTGCACGAAGCGACGATAATAACGAGCCAGACCCAAGATTAGCCCCCCCGGATGGTCATGAAACATCTGCAGCATGTGGTTAAACGCGACGTCCATTCCCTCCCCTACCCAGGTCTCCTAAAGAAGATTATGACTTTTCCGAAAGTCTATAACAAGGTCGTTGATGAGGTTGCGTACTTTCTCACTCTTGGGGTGAGCAATCCGAAGCAGATGCAGTTTATGCGCAAAGAGGGAGGAGGTTGGGTTAAGATTCCGTTAGCGGAAGTTGGTGTTGATGCAGGTGTTCGTGCTCCGGCTGGTGTTAATGCTGATGTTGGTGTCGGTGCTAATGTAGGTGCTGGGCATGTAAGTGACTCTGATGGTTCTGAGGAGGGTGTCCCTGCTAATGGTCAGACATTAGCTGACTTTCAGAGGGAACTGGCTGATCTGAAGGCGTTGGTTGGTCGCAAGGACCTTGAAATGGAGGTTGGACAGCTGAAGACGGAGGTTGCGCTCATCAAGGACATGGTGAGTATCATGATGTCGCAGATGTTACAGGTGAAGAGTGCACTGGAGACTCTGACCACTCCGGTTGCACAAGTTCCTCCCAGCCCTGCCGGTACCGCTCCCTCCAAGGTTGCTCCCGCTGACTCCCCCAAGCCTTGAAACCCTAGCATATCCATTCCCATATTTTTTGTGTCTTTTTATTTCATGTTTCTCGTTCTTCAAGCTCTCTGCTTGTTCTGTTATGCTTTCGTTTAATAAAAGGGGTTATTTGTACTCGTGCATATTCTGATGGTGTTGTGTTTGAACTGCACTATGGATTTACTCACTATTGTTCTAACGATACTATTTGAGTTCTTTTGATGATGCCAAAAGGGGGAAGATAAGAGGGAGGGACTCTGAGGGGGAATATGATCCACGCCCATCATGCGGCTGATTAGAAGGGTGACCTAACAGGTGTCGAGTGTTTTTTCAGTCAACTATGATCTCTGTTATGTGCACAGGAAAACACTAGTGTGAGGGGGAACTACGTTACACATGTGAGGGGGAATTACTTACGCTGAAGGTAACATTGGGAGTGTGAAATCTCCCTAATCGAAGATTCATTAGCTTAAAATGCGGATATAAAGTAAACTGGAAATGTGCTGCTTTATTGGACTAGGTTGGGAATTTGAAATCTCCCTCATCAAAGATTCGTTAGCTTAAAAACTGAGTAGAGGTTAATATATACATGTGGTTCATGCTATTATTATCTCTTGTGAAGAGGATGTTTGTCATCATCAAAAAGGGGGAAATTGTTGGAGTACGATACCCCTGGAGTAGGCATACGTCTGGATGACGTATACTCCAGTGTGTTTTGATGGACAAACATACTGCTGATGTGTTACTTGAGTGCGCGGGTGATAAGTCGTAGTTGTACGACTATTTTATATGTTTAAACCCCGTCTCTTAGTGTTATCTGTATATTATTTCACTACATGTGTGTAGTTTTCATTCTCAGGTACACTCGGAGACCATGGAAGGAATGCCGGCTAAAGAGAGCCTATTAGAAGATGTTTGGCGCGGAAAGAAATGAAGACCGAAGCTTGGAGTTTTCATCAGTGCAGACCGCGGACGGCTTAAGAGTTAAAGGCGCGGACGCCTGAATATTTACCGTAATACAAGAGACGTCCGCGGGTCACAATTGCAAGAGACGTCCGCGCGGAATGCCAGCTGTCGAAATTCCTTAAATCGATTTGTGTTTTCTCGGGAAGAAAAGGGACGAAATCGAAGGGCCATAGCTGGAAAAGAGAAATCAGAATCTGAGGAGACACACTTGAGAAGATAAAACAATTGAGAAAGGGAAAATCAATTTGGCTTTTGGTCCGTGTAGAATTGGGAGAGAAAGACACGCTGGTCTTTTCTTTTTGGCCGTGTGACTTGGAAGAAGGAAAAGGAAGATTGATCAGTGGCTTGGGAAGAGAAGACAATTTGGAGAAGAATTGAAGAAAGCTTTGTGGATTATTCGACAATAGTATTTTCATTTCATTTCATTACAAACTTGATTGTGGATTCTATTACCATGAGTAGCTAAACTCATTTGTGTAGGCTAGAACTTGATATTGTGATGCTTTGATTTGAGACTCATATTGAATTTCTATGTTTTGCGTCATATTACTATGCTATGTTTATGGATTTGATATGCTAGCATGAGTGGAACCCTAGCGGGGGAGCTTAGGTGTGTTTGTTGATCCTAATTGTCAAAGTTTGCTAGCAACCTAGCGGGGATAGTGAACTAGGACACGAGTAATATACCACTAGGATTGACACCCTAGGACAACTTGTAGTGCAACCTAGCGGGGAGCTATAAGTTGTAAAACATTAGAAATCAAAACGGTTGGGTTAATGATTTAGTCTTGCATCACAATCGAAAGTTCTAGCTTGCACTGTTCTTTGACATTTGATACTCGAATTGTGTGACGGTTTCTCTATTGATAATTGATCGTGTTTTGATACTTGCGTTTTTATTTGACTTGTTCGGAATTTACCCCCCATTGTTACTTTTATACTTAGTGAACGGATTCTCACACCAATCTCTGTGGATTCGACCCGACTTACCACTTGCTAGTCGGAATTATAAATGTTTTTGCACAGGTACAACGACACCTGTCAAAATGGCGCCGTTACCGGGGATTGGTAACGAAGTATCTCACTACGTATTACTTTTTTTTATAGTTTTTTTTACTATCTTTTACCTTGTCACTTGATCATTTTCTGTTGAGTAACAATGTCACAGGAAAGTGTTGAACGTGATCAACAAGAGCGAAGTAGTGTGATTGGAGATAACATGCAAGAACAGAGGCAAGGACTGCCTCCTGTTAATCAAAGACTACCACCCCCCAGAAATCAGCGAGGCAATGAGTTTGCTAGACATCGTGCAGCTAGACACGAGGATTACGAGGAGGAGTTGGAACGACAATACCTCGGTGGAGGAAACCAATATGGACAGCTAGCTAGGCGTCGGGATTTGGGACGCACGATGAGAGGAGTTTGTGCGACATACATTAATGAGGCACCTTGGTGCATTAGGTTGGATAAGGACGCGGAAGACATCGAGATAAAGAGTGGGGTGATACACCACTTACCCAAGTTTGGAGGAATGCCCGATGAGAACCCCCTAAGGCACTTGAAGGAATTTCATGGAGTTTGCATGTCCATGAAATCAGCATCGGTTCCGGAAGACATCTTTAAATTGAAAACATTTCCTTTCTCTTTGGTAAGTCAAGCTAAATCGTGGTTGATGTCTTTGCCTTCAGGTTCTATTATTTCTTGGGAACAAATGCAAAGGAAATTCATGGACAAGTACTACTCACATTCGAAGGCGGCTCACACAAGAAAGGAGCTCTCTATGCTCAGACAAGGACGTGGAGAAACGTTGTTCGACTACTTGGAGAGGTTTAGGCTATTGGAAGAGAATTGCCCGAATCATGGAGTCCCACAAAGGATGTTGCTTGAGTACTTCGTGGATGGGATGATTCTGATGGAAAGAAGAATGCTAGATGCCTCCGCTCAAGGGTCTATCCTTGACATGTACCCCGAGGAGATATGGGACTTGATTGAGAAAGTTGCCGAGAGCACAAGGTATTTAGAAGAAACCTATAAACCTGCACCTGTTTCTAACGTAAATGTATATTCTGAATTGCAGGAACTGAAGAATATGGTGGCTAAATTAGTGACGCAACAACCACAAGGCAATCAACAAGTGGAGCGTAAGGTAAACAAGTCTACTTATAACTCAATTTTTGATAACGCTGTGTTTCAGGAAAGAACGGAAGACGTGAATGTAGTGGGCTACATCAACAAGGGAGATTTGCCACCAAGGAGGTATGATGGACACCAAGGCAACAACAAATGGAAACCAAGGCAAAATGATGGTGGTTGGCAAGGGAACAACAATTACGATGCGGGGCAATCCTCGTATCCACAAAAGCAGCCGTACAAACCACCGCAAATCAGACAAGGAGATGAGGACCCGATGAAGGATTTAGAGATGAGATGAGAGGAATGTTCAAGGAACTCACTCAAAAGATTGACCACCACACTCAAAAGATTAACACCCAAGCTGGAGACGTTGACGAATTGAAGAAGCAAATGTCTCAAATGGCCAGCGTAGTGTACGAAAGGCGAGAAGACAAAGGGAAGCTGCCTTCACAAACGATCCCCAATCCAAGGCAAAATGTCAGTGTGATCGTGATAAAGGCTGAAGAAAAAGAAAAAAAAAAAAGAAAATGAGCAAAATTTGGATTCTGCATCAGTGGAGAACGCGGACGCCTTAACCATTAAAGCGCGGACGCCTGATGAATTATTGATAAATCAAGAGACGTCCGCGGAGAAAAAGCAGGAGACGTGCGCGGAATTCCCAGAGAGCAATTTCCAAATTTTAAATTCTAACCCTCTTGCGCAATTGCCATTTCCCATGCAGGTTATTGAGAGCCACGAAGCTATAAATAATGAAATCCAACAGAAGGGGAATGAGGACACGAGAACCAAAGCACAAATGCAAAAATTGGAGCAAGGGAAACAGGGAGCGTTGACCACTCGGCTATTCCCCACTGTTTGATTGATTTTGGAGCGTCCATTAATGTTATGCCGTATGATCTATATTGTTAATTGAAACTTGGACCGGTAAAACCGATCAAGTTAAATATTGAGTTAGGCAACAAGTCATGTGTTCATCCTTATGGTTTGCTTGAGGATTTAACCGTGAATGTTGGTGAAGTTGTTGTGCCTGCAGATTTTTATGTCTTGCAGATGGAGGACACCCAGACTAAGGAGTTGCCAACACTCATTCTTGGACGACCGATCTTGTTTGCAACGAAGGCAAAAATTGATGTCGATGAGGGCACTATTATCCTCAAATATGGTGGCAAGATGGCTGAGTTTCGTGTCCTTGAGGATGACCACCAGCCTTGTGCGGGAAAACCACCTGAGATAGCTGGTAAAACTTGTGCGAATATTACAACTGATGAATCGTTGCGTGTTATTCAGGGTGTCAGTGAGCAGCTGAAGGTAACAAGGAAAACACGCCCACCAGATAAAAAGCGAGTAAAGAAACTAAAGTGTGGGGTGGCTGTGCAAAAGAGGTGGACACCTAAAGAAAAGAACTGGAGATCGAAGCCACCTGATGGCGGGCTGAGAATTGAAAAGAGATCAACTAGTGAACGTGCTGAGGAGAGGAGCACGCTGGGCAGTAAGTTTGACTTGGAGCAGCCTTGGGATCCTAACTTGTGATCCATAAAGAGGTAATGTCCAGCCAAGGACGTAAAACAAAGGCGCTTACCGGGAGGCAACCCGGTGTGTTTTTACTTTACACATGTTTTTTTAGATTAATTAGTTGAACTGGTACATTGATAATGCGCCCCGAGTGCATATTTGTTATTGGTGGTTTCAGGTGAATGAGTGAAGAAAGGATTTCAACTCAGTGTAATCCGCGCACGTCTAAACAATTAAATGCGCGGACGTCTAAAGAATTAAGATAAATACTCAGAAGTCCGCGGGAGGTAAATCAGAAGACGTCCGCGACTCCGCATAATTAAGTCACACTCGGATTTCAGATCTGGAGTTCGGACGAGAAAAGAAAAATAGCAGAACTGGACGAAAGCTGGGCGATTTTGGTGGATTCCGTGGCGATTCGGTGCTAGAGGAGTGCTCCATTGCAGATTTGGCGAGGATTGAAGTGTGGGATTGCGGCGTTTGAAGAAGGGTGAGTCGGGTAAGATATCTAAATTGATTTGAGTTCTGATCTGGGCATTTGGGTTTTCCGCGGACGTCTTAGTAATATCGGGTGCGGACGTCTGAAGCATTACAGTAATTGTTAAGACCTCCGCGGATCAGTAAATCAGAAGGCGTACGCGGAATTATCAGGAAATTTCAGATTTTGGATTTCAGCTCAGAATGTCGCGCTCATCGAATCGTGCTAGTTCCTCCCGCTCTCGAAAAGCCCAGTCTCCGCCTGTTGATGATGAAGCGCTAGTGCCGGATGTTGTCGAGGACAGACAAGAGACATTAAAGAAGTTTATGGCGGTCGTTCATAGGCAACCCATGTGGGTTGAGCAGTTCTTTCTGCAACATTGCGGACTCTTGGAGAGGTTCAGGGAGCTGATGGACAGATGTGGGTGGCCTGGGTTGCTTACGCTCCGTAGCGATGCTGATATGGATGATACTTGTGAGTTCCTCACCGGTTATCACTACGTTGGACCCAGGGAATTTGAGGGATTCAGATACATCTTCAGGGGCGAAGAGCACTATTGCACGATGACGCGGTTGCGTCAAATCTTTGGGTGGCCCGAGGTGGAAGAAGGAGCTCACGTCAATTTCAAGTATAATATGGATATTAGTGATACTTACATGAGCCTTACTGGGACGAGACGCTACAGACCGAGCGACGCTACATCCGCAGCATTCAGGGATCCATTCTGGTATATGGTGCATTTTATTTTGACGAGGACGTTGACTGCGAGGGCGAATGGTAATGATAAGCCATCCATCCGTGATCTGACGATTCTATGCGCTTTGGTGAGAGGAGTAGTCCCATACTGGGGACATTTTTTATGTGATCACTTGAAGCAGGTTCGGCCTCGAGGGCCACTTTGTGTGGGTGGCATGGTGACGTATATGCTACGCAGTCTTCACCCAGACGGCGATGCACTTCCAGGCCACAAGATTCTCGCTTATGGATTGGCTGACAGTGAAAGGGTTGGTTCTGGAAGGACATTCAGACTCAGCAGCGAGGGTGCAGTGCGCTGGACATACTTTGCAGATCCAGATCTCAGGCCACCACCTAGCCCACCGCGACGGAGAGGGCGACCGCCAGGGCGTGGAGGACCAGTAGGAGGTAGGAGACGTCCGAGGGACGGGGTAGAGGTCCCGCTGAACGTAGTACCGCCAGAGGAGCAGGCTCAGAGGCAGCCCGGAGAGTACACACAGGCTCAGATTGACAATCTTTTTAATATGAACAGGGCAATGATGATGGCGATGGGTAGCGGCTTCCACCCGGTTGCAGCTCCTCCAGGATGGCGTCCAGGGCATGCGATTCCACCAGAGTACACACAGCCACCACCAGACTATTAGGGGAGTACCAGTTCCCTCTTTTATTTTTTCTTTTTATTTGAGTCTGTCGAGTCTGTTTTGTTATGCATCTCATCTCGTGAATTGTACCGTGAGGACACGGGTCTATCTAAGTGTGGGGTGGGATGTTGTTGAGTCAGTTGTGAGTCGTGTCTGTTTTTCATTTTTTATGTCGAATGTTATGTGTCGTGATGAACTGATGATGTACTGCTATGCTTTCCTTCTATATTGAAAGCTTATTTCCAGCTTTGTATGACTATTGTGCTCATTTGACTAAAAATGCGAAATTTCAAAATTTTCGATGCTTTGTTCTTGTGAGTTGTGATATGCAGGGATGTGGAGTTGAAACAAATGTCCTAGAACGGTATGGCAAATTGCAGGAAGTTCTGAGTTTTTGGTTCTGATGATTGAGAAAAGCGGTGGAGGTTGACGCTTCACTAGCCTAATCCTGAGAGTCTGCTCCGCCACTGCAGTGCTTATGCGGTTAGGTGGGACGGGAGAACATCACACCATCCAATCTCTAGTCCGAGTAGCCGGGAAAACAGACGAGCGACCCTCGGCTTGACTCGCATGAAAAGGACGAGGATGAGAAAGAGCAGAAGGCGCAAATGATTATGTGGACAAGAAACAAATTCGAAAGCCGATGGCAATCTATCAAGTGAGAAGAAAATCAGAAATCTGATTGATTCAAACAAAGATGTGTCATTTATCAAAGTCCAACTCAATGGTATGAAAGCAGTGAATTAATCGCGTGTCAGAGAAAGCCGCCGACTCAATCAAAAGACCAAAACTCAGAGAAGAATGCAATGTCCGTGGTACCTATAGGGGACTATCTCCCATTCATCCAAGGTCGTTTGAATTTCAACCCGCAAGGTAACAAGTATCGAAACATCTATGTTTACTCGCATTGATAGAATCTTAAGCATGATAAGATTAGTTGCTGGATTTGGGATTGAGATGTAAGGATTAGCATGACTAGTGCATTATAATTCGTTCTGTGGCTTTGTTCTTGTTCGGGACGAACAAGTTCAAGTGTGGGGTAGTTTGATAAGTCGTAGTTGTACGACTATTTTATATGTTTAAACCCCGTCTCTTAGTGTTATCTGTATATTATTTCACTACCTGTGTGTAGTTTTCATTCTCAGGTACACTCGGAGACCATGGAAGGAATACCGGCTAAAGAGAGCCTATTAGAAGATGTTTGGCGCGGAAATAAATGAAGACCGAAGCTTGGAGTTTTCATCAGTGCAGACCGCGGACGGCTTAAGAGTTAAAGGCGCGGACGCCTGAATATTTACCGTAATACAAGAGACGTCCGCGGGTCACAATTGCAAGAGACGTCCGCGCGGAATGCCAGCTGTCGAAATTCCTTAAATTGATTTGTGTTTTCTCGGGAAGAAAAGGGACGAAATCGAAGGGCCATAGCTGGAAAAGAGAAATCAGAATCTGAGGAGACACACTTGAGAAGATAAAACAAGGGAGAAAGGGAAAATCAATTTGGCTTTTGGTCCGTGTAGAATTGGGAGAGAAAGACACGCTGGTCTTTTCTTTTTGGCCGTGTGACTTGGAAGAAGGAAAAGGAAGATTGATCAGTGGCTTGGGAAGAGAAGACAATTTGGAGAAGAATTGAAGAAAGCTTGGTGGATTATTCGACAATAGTATTTTCATTTCATTTCATTACAAACTTGATTGTGGATTCTATTACCATGAGTAGCTAAACTCATTTGTGTAGGCTAGAACTTGATATTGTGATGCTTTGATTTGAGACTCATATTGAATTTCTATGTTTTGCGTCATATTACTATGCTATATTTATGGATTTGATATGCTAGCATGAGTGGAACCCTAGCGGGGGAGCTTAGGTGTGTTTGTTGATCCTAATTGTCAAAGTTTGCTAGCAACCTAGCAGGGATAGTGCACTAGGACACGAGTAATATACCACTAGGATTGACACCCTAGGACAACTTGTAGTGCAACCTAGCGGGGAGCTATAAGTTGTAAAACATTAGAAATCAAAACGGTTGGGTTAATGATTTAGTCTTGCATCACAATCGAAAGTTCTAGCTTGCACTGTTCTTTGACATTTGATACTCGAATTGTGTGACGGTTTCTCTATTGATAATTGATCGTGTTTTGATACTTGCGTTTTTATTTGACTTGTTCGGAATTTACCCCCCATTGTTACTTTTATACTTAGTGAACAGATTCTCACACCGATCTCTGTGGATTCGACCCGACTTACCACTTGCTAGTCGGAATTATAAATGTTTTTGCACAAGTACAACGACACCTGTCAGCGGGTTTAAGAACAGGTACTGTGGAAGTAACGGCTACTTGAGTGTGCAAGGCATTGCGCTGATCTCTGAGAAGTAGCAGTACCTCGGATTGAAGGCGAGAATATTTCCATAAATATTCTTGGTGGATCTTTGCTCCCCAGATCGGTGATTGCATATTCATATGCTGGGATATTTCCAAGATTTGTTCGAGATTTGGAATAGATTATTTTGGGAATATCCCGTGAGAGATATTAGGAAACTATATCTCAATCACATATCCAATCGGATTGGAATGGGACGATTCTATTGGAAGGCAGATGAGGACATTGAAGATGGACGAATCAGTTGGTGAACTTGCGCGAGCGTGTCGGGCAAGTTGGAGAGATTTTCTCCTGGAAAATCTAGGGCTACTCGGGTTGAAGAACATCTATTTAAGGGATACTATGGCTGCCTTTTAGAGTGTGCTAAAATGTGAATCCTTGGCTGAGTATTACAGAGGTAATTACAACCGAAGATTGCTGTGTCGAAGAAGCTTTAATCCGTAAGATCAACAGCGCACTTCGTAGGGAGCCAGTGACCAATCGGAGCCAGAAGTGGAAGATCTCTTGCGGTGAGATTACAACCAGTTTACACCTTCACTAAGACGGTCTGAAAGAAAGACGGAACACCACTGAGTGTGGTTTGGGTGAGAGGTGTATCTCATTATAATCGATATCTTCAATACAAGTGATCATTCCGAAATCCTTCTAGGAAACTAGAAGGTAGTGGTTTTTCCCAGATACTTGCTTCGAGTATCTGGGTTTCCACTATACATTGCTGTCTAGTACTTACTCTTACGTTTGTTTAACTTACATCCGCTGCATACATACTTGAAGAGTATCAGTACTTTGCAAGTACAGCTAACTAACGATACTAACAACACTGATTCGCAAAAAGTCCTTGTTATTCTATTATTACACTGATTCGCAAATGTTGTGGTCCGGACTGTTAATTCCTTGTCATTTTGTTGTTAATGTATGACACTGATTCGCAATAATTAAGAACTTGGAAATCATATTTCTATGATGTTATTTGTTGCTTAGTCCAATTTTAATTTGTTCTACTTCTCTTTGGGCTAAAAGGGGCTCTTGGACGTGTGTGAGAGAAGTATGATGTTGGACTAATCGGAATAGACGCAGCACTTACCGATGGACCTCCAGCTACTGAACTTCAGCCCTCACAACATGCTCCGCAGAAATTCCCTTGATAAGCATGCAAGGATGCAGCAGACACAGCGGTAGGTACTGCTGGTGGTTCACATTTGATGTTATTTGTGTTAATGTGATTAGTAATGTGACTGTCTCACTTCACAGCCTATATTCACCTTTCATAATTGTACGATGCTTCTTCAGCCGATTCCCTAAATGGCTTAGTGTGTCGTACATGCATATTTGTCCCCTAGTATCATACATGCCTATTTGTTTTTTGTGTCATACATGCCTATTGTTTTGTTATAAGTCCGTAGCGTCACTGACAGGCGTCGTCGGTACCTGCAAATTTAATATTTATAATTCCTTACTCTTGGCTATGGGTTAGTACAGCGGCAAGCAAGGGTCGAATCCTAGGGAGCTAGATGGTTACTTGTTGTTCTGTAAAAAGGAAACAATTGGGTTTTGAGCAATTTAGGAAACAGTGCAGAAATAGGAAATAAAGTGAGAGTTATCAATCAGAGAGAATATTCGATCAAGGGTTTCTAATTGTGACTTTGTTTACCATCGATTTCTAATTATCTATTTTCAAGTTCCTAACTGTGGTTACTCCGGATCAGGTTATAACCTAAGGTAGGACCGTTTCAAGTCACTGCGCCACAATCTACTCATGGTCAGGTTATACAATTCTAGTTCAAGCAAACCTAATAATCCTGGTCAGGTTATATTAGGTTTAGTTCGACTACTTATTCTAACGGGTCAGTATCAAATAAGCAGTAAATAGAGGGTATGGATTGCTCGGTTAAGCTTTACCGTTTCGAGTCTCCACTTAACCTTGCAACTCAAACCGAAATTAATGTGCACAAGAACTAGTAGAATGCAAGAATAATATTAAGCATGGAATCTCAAAACATTCGTCACAATAATTGAAACCCTAAACCGAATAAGTGGTTTAGCTAGACATGTTCATGGAATAACAAGACAAAAAAAGGAAGTAAATTCTTCTCTATTGCCGAAGGAGCGGAGAAGGGAGCTTCGGACCGAGGAGAGAGCTGAGTGATGCTCGAGGGATGAGGGATGAGGGATGATGTAGGATGCTTTGAAAGATTGAGGAGAGGCTGTATTTATAGTGTAGAATGGGGCTTCAAAGTTTCCAAATTGAGGTTGGCCCATAAACGGTTTTAGGAAACATGTCCTAAAACCGACTTTGCTTGATGTACATGTTAACTTCTTGTGCAAGTCTTCCAGCGTCTTCTAGGGCCTTCGAGGACATTCTAGGAACTTCATAGAAGCCTCTAAACTGCCTCACTCGAGCCCACTGACTTGGCCCAACGCGCGGGGCCTTAAATCGTCGTTTTGCTCATCTCGGCCAATCCCGCTCGTGCGTTTTGTCTGGAAAGTGATATCGTCCGAGTCATTTGTCATTTCGATCCCTTTGGGCGATCCAGAATTGTAAGATTCGTTTGTCTGGTCGAGCAACTTGGATTCAGCGCTGGTCTGCTCGACAGGGCCTACGGGCGCTGGCCTGGAACTCTGCTCGGCTGCGCCTGGGCCATTCCACTCGTGCGTTTTCCTTGGCTTGGTGACATTGTCCGACTTTTTTTCCATTTTGAGCAACTTGGTCTAGTCAGATTTGTCATCGGAGTCCGTCTGGTCGAGCGACTTGATTTCGGTGCCTATCAGCGCGCGCAAGACCTTTGGAATTGAGCCAACTGCCAATCTGCTCGGGCGTTTTCTTTGGTTCTTCGACATTGACCACCTTATTTGCCATTTTGATCACTTTTCTCGAAGTGGATTCGTCAGATCAGCTCGTTTGCCCGAGCAACTTGAGTTTAGTGTTGGTCAGCTCGACTCCTTGTGATGTTTTTAGCCCAGAAAGCCATCTTTTAAGCGTGTTTCCTCCTAGAGCTTCCGAAGCACCTGAAATGCAAAACAACACCAAAAGTAACTTGTTCGCATAATAAAGTGTCGGAAATGGTGGGATTTGATGACTCGATGAGTCGTATAAATACGGCTCATCAAACCACCCCACACTTAAACTTGTTCGTCCCGAACAAGGACTAGGTCATAAGAGGAAAATAAACTGAAACATCACAATACTTCGGCATCCTAGATATGTCTACATGAATATGTGTTACTAGTCTAGACTTCGCCTTTCTATGCATATCTCAATCGTTACTAAAAGTATTGTGCTCAAACATGGAAGTAATTGATACGTGTTACCTTTGAGCCGAGATGCAAACCAATTCGGATGAATGGGAGATAGTCCTTATTAGACCCATGATCTACACTCGCGGTTCCGGGTTCTCACTATATGGTTACACTTCATTGCTTTTTCTTGCACGTGATTTGTTCGAGCTTCAAGGTGTTGAGTTCTTTTGCTTGGACAGCTTTTGTAGTGAGTTGTCTTTTGATGGATTAGTGGTGTACTTCACTTTGTTGCATGTAAAACTTGACAAATAACTGATTTTCTTTTCTTTTGCTACTGATTGTGAACTACTCGTCCGAGATTCCTCCTTTGATGGAGGTCAAATCATCGCCCGCAAGCATATGGAAATACCTCCCTGCTCTCCCTCATCCTCGTCCTTTTGACGCGAGTCAAACCGAGGGTCGCTCGTCTGTTTTCCCGGCTACTCGGACTAGAGATTGGACGGTGTGTTGTTTTCCCGTCCCACCTGACCGCATAAGCACTGCAGTAGGCGGAGCAGACTCTTAACCATGTTGCCTCGAAGTGCTAGCCTCCACGAAATCCATATAACCATATAGTTCGAAGCTCGGTCCTTTTAGTGCTTTGTCAAGTCTCTCTAGGACGTTTCTATCAACTCCACATCCCTGTTTATCTCAACTTACAAAGGCACGTACAGGGTTAGGTTCACATGTAATCGCTCAATTCTAATTTCACAAGAGACACGCATGTAATCGGTTCTATCTATTTCACATCATCAAGATTCAATACCGCAAGTCTAGGAAAATAGAGAGAAATCTGTACAAAATTTTTAAATTTTAAGGGAAACGTGCTGACTCTATGCAAGTGCAAGAAAATAAACGTGCTGACACAACATACTGACTCTCCCACCCCACACTTTTGAACAGACGTGTCCTCACGACTCATCTTAAGTTCAAAGACACGACTATGCATGCAAATCAAACAAAAGGGAAATAAGAAGAGAGTAAGGTTGGACAGGCACTTCCCTCGTGCGATGCGTGATGTTCAGAAACAGCTGACCATTCTCCTTTGAGTCCTCGAAGAGCACCATTGCGCCTGCCTTCTTTTGGTATAAACTTGTATCGCAACGTGAGTTCGTCACAAAATGAATGGACTATGTCAAAGAAATTAAGACAAATAAAGGATTCTCAGGAAATTGGTGGAGTCACAAACGGTCTCACTTAAAAACCAATCTCCTTAGACTCGTAAGTCTTGGTGACAGAATCCTCAAAAGCTTATGTTTCTCGACACAATTTATTCAAGGTGTGAAACTACCCCCGATGGATAGCAGTCTTACGCAAATATCTCGGATGGCTGTGCGTGCTCGCATGCGGTTGGATTCCCAGCCGTGTGCGCTCGTCCAGTTTCCTCATGCGTTCGCATCTGTCCTGTTAGTTTTATGGCATGTAGTTTGGCAAAACTTAATATAGTTGTTCAAGCTATTGTTCGAGGTCTAGCAGAGACAACTGTCCTGGAACAAGTTGAAGCAGATGGAGTGTTTCCTAATTCAGATTAGGAAACCAAGTCGACCGTTGGAAGAGCAAGTCGGTCGCGCATCAATGGACAGAAATTGGAAGTTTCCAAATTCAGATTTGGAAACTTGTTCAACCGACCTAGCACAACTCTGACGCAGCAGCAGAACGGATTTGGCAAGTCCGGTTTTTAGCAAGTCGGTGCTATGATGATTATCGAAGATATCAAAGAGAGTCGGTTGCTTGCGCTTGAAGATATCTTAGCGAAGAAGATAATCGAAGGTTGCCTAATCAAGATTGAAGATTCGATTGGAGGATTATCTACAAGAGATATGCGCACGAGATTAGGAAAGATTTCCTAATGACATAGGCGGTTTAGTTTAGGAATCCTAATTGCTTTAGGGTTTCTATCGCTCTATATAAGGAGGGCTAATGCTTAGGTATTAGTTAGCACTTACGGAGATATTAAATCACGCTCATACACATTGAAGGGAGGAGGAGGCTAAACGGCGGTGAACTAATCGTAACTGGTTATTCACTAAGCTCGTAATCGGCCGGAGAGTCAATCGTCACTGGTTACTCAAAGGCGCTCGGATTCAATCTGTGCTGGTGCTCAACAGATTGATCGAAGGACAACACTGAAGGTTAACGCACTCAAGCTTTAATCTGCGCATTCGGGAGAAGGCGCTGATTCTCACGGAGGATCATCGTGGTGGATACGGAGCGGGAGCAAAGATCTAGGGGGAGACCTAGATTGCAATTACTAGAGTGTCCGAGGCTCAGGTAGTTTAAGAGGGATTCTGTAAACCGTAATTCCTGTACTCGCAATACTCAACATAGTGAATTGCTGTCCACCGAGCTAGAGAACGCCCCCCAGGCCCCAGAGTAGGCTCGTTAACGCCGAACTGGGTAACAACTTTGTGTGTTGTTTTTATTTCTGCACTACTTATTTTAGCGCATAAGTTGGTTCAGTACTTGTTCTGGATCTCGACCAGAACAACATCTCATCTACCAGGGGAAGATTTCAATTGGTATCAGAGCAAATACTCAACATACAGAGTAAGATCCGAAGGTTGCTGAGATGGATTTGAGAGAAGGGCAGAATATCACGCGACCTCCACTTGAAGGAAACAAATATGGATAATGGAGAGTGTGCATGAAGGCTTTCCTAAAGTCACAAGATGAATCAGTTTGGGAAGCTGTTGAAAACGGGTGGACATATCCAGTGACTACCGAAGCTGGTAAAGTTTGCCTCATTACTAAAGACAAGTGGACTGAGGATCATAAGCATGCTGAAGCGGCAAACTCTAAAGCAATGAATGCCATATTCTCGGGAGTTGATGGAAAGAATTTCAAGATGATCTCTACCTGTGAAATTGCGAAGAAGGCTTGGGACATTCTTCAAACTGCTCATGAAGGCACGACCAAAGTTAAAGTTTCCAGAATGGACACTGTCACATCAAAATTCGAAAACTTAAGAATGCAAGAGGATGAGACCATTGCTGATTTCAATACTCGGATTCTCGATATCTCCAACGAAGCTTTCGCCCTAGGAGAACCAATGACCGAAGAAACGCTGGTAAGAAAGGTGCTGCGATCTCTCACAAAGCGGTTCGCCATGAAAGCTCTTGCCATTAAGGAAGCCAATGATGTGAAGACCATGCGACTGGATGAACTGATGGGACCCTGCAGACCCATGAGATGGATATGAATGAAGAAGACCGTCTTACGAAGGTCACCAGCGTTGGTCTGAATGCTGAAGTTGTCAAAGACAAGATGGGTGAATCATCAGAACAACAGTATGCTATGTTTGCAAAAAACTTCACGAAATATATGAGAAGAGAATACACTAAAGGGACTGATTCTGGTCAGTCAACTCGTTCGAGGTACCAGAAGGATGGCAGAGCTTCTAAGGGAATTCAGTCTGGAGATCTTGTTCGAGACAACAAAGGCAAAGGTATCCAATGCAGAGAATGTGAGGGGTTTGGACACATTCAAGCAGAATGCATCAACACACAGAAGAAAAAGAATGCCTATATGATCAACTGGAGTGACAGTGAATCTGATCAAGAAGGAGAGCACAGTAATTTTGTTGCCCTCACTAGCCGTGTTGATCAGGAAGAAGACCACAATAGCAAAAAGGAGGAAAAGGCATCAGTTGACGATCACATTATGTATTCCAGTGGGAGTGATAATGAAGAAATTACAGATGAGGAAATTGCCAACAATTACAAAGAACTATATCAATAGTGGTTGGTTGAAGTCGAGCGGAACAAATCTCTCCAGAACTCTATGGAAAAACTAAAGGAGAAGCTCAAGGAAGAGATTGCCACCTTGGAACTAAAGCATCGGCAGAGCGTTTCTGACCTCACAACTCGGTTGAGAGAAGCAAGAAACGAACATGCTGACCTTGTTTCACAAATGGCGGAGTTGCTGGCTGTTATTTCATCTCTAAAGCTTCAGAGTGAAAAACAAGAAGATCGTTCAGAAGACACAGTTGACTTAAACCAAGAGAACAATGCTCTAAAGCGAAGAGAGGTAAATCTTATCAATATTATTGATGCCCTCAAATGTGAAATTGAAACTGATAAGCTTGCTCATGAGGAGACAATAGACGAGCTGAACAACTTGAAAAAGTCTGTCAAAATGCTAAATTCTGGAACAAAAGATCTAGACTCCATTCTGGGAGCTCAAAGGATATGAGGAGGCCGCCAAGGTCTTGGATTCACTGAAGGGCTTAGCACTGAAAAGATGACTTTCGTTAAAACAGTGTCGCAACCACAGGATGTTCCAGTTGATCATCGTCCTCGAGGAAAAACTTTTGCTAAACCACGACCACAAGTTGTTCCAGCTAATCATCATTCTCATAAATACTCATCTCGATATCACACTAGGTATCATACAAGACAGCAAGACAGGCGACGGTGTTTCTACTGTAATCAAGTAGGTCACATCAAATCAAGATGTCATGAATTCCATATATCTCTCAGGAAGATGAAACAAGTTCAGAAACCACAAATAAAGCAAGTTTGGAGGATTAAGCAAAGAAGTGAAACTTGTTACGTTGCCTTCAGCTCTACGTGTCATCTGAAGAAGGAAAAGTGGTACTTTGACAGTGGGTGTTTGATGAGCCGTATTTATATGGCTCATTGAGCCAACAAATCCCACCAATTTGTATATTTGGTCATACGAAAAGTTGCTTGTTAATGTCACTTTGCATTTCAGGCAATCTTGGGGTTCGAAGAGGAATCGCTCGTAAAAGATGGCAATTGTGCCTAAAAACCACCATGAGGATTATTGGCCGAGAGGTTGGTCGAGTCGCACCCAGCACTCGCAAAGCCATCCGAGGAATCCCGCACAGCGTAGCCGAGAGTTCGGCTGAGAAATGGCGGACCGCACCCGAAGCTCGACGTCCGAGCGGCGCCCAGCGTTTCAGCGCAACCAGTCGAGAAGACTAGCCCCTAGTCGAGTCGCTCAGGCGAATGTGCTGATTCGACGATTCCGGCTCGAGCAAGTCGAAGAGCATAGCGGACAAGTCGAGAGATATGGCCCAACCGAAGGAAACGCCCGAGCGGATTGGCCCAGTTCCGAGGTCTTGCGCGCACTGTCAAGCACCAAACCTATTCGCTCGACAAGACTGGACAATCTGGCGATCATGCCTCAACCAAACAACTTGTAAGGGCCAACTTGTCGAAGAATCTCACTTCCCAAGCCGAACGCTCTAGCAGACCTACACCTTGGTCGAGACCAAGCCATATCGACTCATCCGAAGGACCAAGAACCAAGTCCTCGCCTGAAGTCAAGGTCAAGGGTCAAGGTCAACATGTCCCCCGCATTTCTCGGCTCGTCCTTCTAGGAGTGACGTCAGCCCTAAACACTATTTCCAAGGTGCCCTTCGCTCTTGCTAAATCCTTGAAGACCAAAGAGGAAAGTCGGTTTAGCTTTTGCAATGGCCAACCCTCTCGTGCCACTCGGCGTGAGAACAAAGCATGGAATATTCCCTTTCATTTCCCCTATATATATATGTACCAATTGGGAATGGATCATGATCCATCATTCTGACAATTGAATGAACATTCACTCTAAAATTCAGCACTTGTTCATAGAAAGAATCTAGAGAGAAAGGGATCCGGAATTCAAGGGAGAAATTCTCCTAGCTTCGAGCTCGACCGGACCTCTCGTCTCTACTCATTCTTCGCATTTCCTTACGTATGATCATCATGCATTGCGATTGTGTTCTATCTATGAACATGAGTAGCTAAAATCCTACATTCGGTTTAGGGTTTCCTAGATCGTAGCAAAGTTTTGAGACCTTGTGCATAACATTTCTTAGTGTTCTCTAGCTCTTGTGCTCTCGAGATGAATCAACCAACGAAGTTGAGCTGAAGCTTGTCGTAGCAAGGCTTGACTGAGTGGTTGATTCCTTACTCGTTGCTTATTGGATCCGAAACGAGACAATAAGCAACCGCACTTAGGCTAACTCACCTTGACATGGGATTTTAGCCTAGCTTGAGCTAGCAAGCCTATTCCTCGACAAGGGAGTAGACGGTGGTGCAAGGGCTTGAAAGAGCCTTGCTTAGGTTGCACCAGAAAAGGTAGCAACCACACCAAGAACACTAGGATCGCTGGTTAAATGGTCAAGGATAAACCGAGCTACGAGGGAAGAACCCTAGACTGAATGCTTCATCTTTGATAACAAAACCCTTAGTCATTTCCTTGTTCGCACCCTTAAACACCCACGAACCCCAACTGCATTTACATTTCCTTTGATTTCTCGTAAGAACAAGAAGTAGCTGAGCTAATTCCCTTGGGTTCGACCCCTACTTACCGCTCTACTAACCAATAGTGAGCAAAGAGTAGTGGAAAATATAAATTTAATTTGCAAGGCCTGACGACGCCTTGTCAAATTTGGCGCCGTTGCCGGGGAATTTAGTTTCATCTGTGAAAATTGTTCTTAGTTGTCTTTGTCACCTTTCTTACGTGCTTGTGAACATTCTAGTCAAACACGACGTCTCGTGCTGGGAGTCGAGTCGACGAGAACGAGGTGAACCACGAGATCGACGCATTCGAGCGCAATGACGAGCATGTGCCATTCTACGATGACCCGGAGCAGCTCATTCGAGAGCGCAACCGCATCGCTCGAGAAGCCGCGCGAAGAAACCAGGATCCGCCCGAAGTTCGAAACGGAGCTGGCGCGCAGCGCCTGTCGAGACAACCCCCGGATCATCAACCGCATCCTACGAGGCAAGCGCCCGCGCAAGAAGACTTCTACGAAGAAGACGCGTTTCGCAAGGCGACGATGGGCGAACTCTCCTCGTCGAACTTCCGCAACCAGCCATGGTGCATCTACGAGGGCCCCGAGCTAGAGGGCATCACAATCAACACGGCTGTCGTGCATCACCTGCCGAAGTTTTCGGGCACGCAAGGCGAGTCTGCGACTCAACATCTCCAACGCTTCCATGGGATTTGCCAGAACTTGCGACCAAACGGAGTCGAGGTCGAGGACTTCAAGCTCAAGGCGTTCTACTTCTCGCTCATCGACGCGGTGAACGACTGGTTCCTCTCGCTCCCGTCCGGAAGCATCCGCACATGGGCGCAAATGCAGAAGCGTTTCCTCGACAAATAATACCCGGCTGGTCGAGCCATGCAAGTGCGTAGGTAGCTCTAGGAGATCAAGCAAGGGGCGAACGAATCCATGTACGATTACTTAGAAAAATTCAATCGGCTCGAGCAAAGTTGCTGCAATCTCGGATTGCCCGAGAAACTCGTACTCGAGTACCTGCTGGATGGATTCCGCCCGCTCGACAAGATGTTGTTAGACGCCTCGGCTGGAGGGACGATGATGAGCCTACCGCTGAGCGGAATACGTGAGCTGATTACGAAGGTAGCCGAGAATGCGAGGTTTCACGAGGAGACCACTCGGGCGGAAGAATTCTTTCGCACGAAAAACGTGGCGAAGGCCGAGACTCCCGCAAACCCAATGGCCGAGGAAATGAGACAGCTTAAGGAGATGATGGTCCAATTGATGAGGAGGCAACCGGTGCAGGTGAAGGCGTGCGAATTCTGTAGCTCGACGGACCACAAGACAGATGCGTGTCCGACGCTGTTCGAGGAAGACCCGGCGGACGTGAACGCAGTAGGCGGGTACCAGGGGTATGATAACGCCCGGGCAGGACCGAACCGCTCGCACGGACAAGCACCTGTCGGGCAAGCCTGGCGGAACGACGCTCCGAGGGACCCGGCGCATCAGACTCATCATGCGCAGCAAGGCGCACCGCAACCGACGCAGTCGTTCTATCGCCCGCCTCAGCGCCAGTATTAACAGAGTAGCCCAGGCCAGTATCAGCAAGGGGGGCCGAGCAACTACCAGTGGGGGCCGAGCCACAACAAAGGAGGTCCAAGCAACCCAAGTTCGAGCAAATCGCTCGAAGAAATAGTGAAGGAGCGAGGCTCAACTAAACGGTTGCCGAGCTCATGAAGGAACCTGGTCGACTGCCCTCGCAAACTGTGCAGAACCCACGAGGGAATGTGAGCCCTGTGACGCTCAGGAGTGCGGGAAGGGTCGTCGAGGAACTGGAGGAGTCGGACAAAGAAGAGCGTCCAACTGTGGTCGAGGAGGAGCAAATCGAGTTCGAGGCATTCGGCGCGCTCGGACCAGACGCGCATGAGACACTCGAACAAGATACGCGCGAAGCGCTCGGATGCGAGGCGGAATCCGTTGTCGAGCAAAGTGGAACAGATGCGCCCGAAGCACCCAGGCCAGACGCGAAACTATCCGGCGCGAGAAGCAGCATCTGCGCACCTCTTCCGTTCCCCACGCAAGCTCGAGCGCCCAAAAAGTATGTCATGGACAAGGATGTCTGGGAGCTATTCAGCAAGGTCGAGATCAACATACCGCTCCTCGACGCCATCAAGCAGATTCCAAGGTATTCGAAGTTCTTGAAGGAGCTGTGCACTAACCGCAGGCGAGGCCCTCGAGTCGACCAAAAGCTGATGAGCAGAAATGTGTCCGCAGTCATCCAGCGGAAGGTGCCTCCGAAGTGCGGTGACCCAGGTACGTACACTATCCCATGCACGATTGGAAACATCCGGATCGAGAACTGCATGCTCGATCTCGAAGCCTCGATCAATGTTCTACCCTACTCGATCTACTCGTGCCTACGGATCGGACCCCTCGAGCCAGCTGGACTTACCATCCAGTTGGCCGATCGATCATGCAAACAGCCCGAGGGAAAGATCGAGGACGTGCTGGTCCGAGTAGGCGAGCTGGTGTTCCCAGCGGACTTCTACGTCCTGAAAATGGAAAACTGCAGCCCAACGGAGCGACGTCTAGTCGAGTTTTTGGGACGGCACAGGCTGGCTATCGGGTGGACACTCGCAGACCTTCGAGGAAGTAGCCCATCCGTCTGCATGCATCGCATCCTGCTCGAAGACGGAGCAAAACCGTCGAGGGAGCCTCAGCGCAGACTGAACCCAATCATAATGGAGGTCATCCGGAAGGAAATCCAGAAGTTGCTCGACGCAAACGTGATCTATCCTATCTCGGATAGCCAGTGGGTCAGCCCAGTGCATGTGTTGCCGAAGAAGACCGAGATAACGGTCGAGGAAAATGACGCGGGCGAGATGGTCACCACGCGAGTGAAGAACGGATGGCGCATGTGCATCGACTACCGCAAGCTGAACGCGGTAACGCGCAAGGACCATTTCCCCCTCCCATTCATCGACCAGATGCTGGACCGGCTGGCGGGCAAGCCGCACTACTGCTTCCTCGATAGATTCTCGGGCTACAATCAGATTCCCATCGCACCCGAGGACTAGGAAAAGACGACCTTCACTTGCCCATTCGACACGTTCACGTTTCGACGTATGTCCTTCGGCCTGTGCAATGCGCCTGGCACATTCTAGCGGCTGGTGACGAGTATCTTCTCGGACATGATCGGGACTTTCATCGAAGTGTTTATGGATGACTTCACGGTCTACGGCGATACGTTCGACATGTGCCTAAGCAACTTGAGCGAGGTATTGGCACGATGCGTCTCGATGAACCTGGTGCTCAATTACGAGAAGTGCCATTTTATGGTCACTCATGGGGTGGTTCTGGGGCACATTGTCTCGCACGAGGGGATAGAGGTCGACAAGGCCAAGATTGACGTGATCAAATCTCTGCCCTACCCCTCGACTGTGCGAGACATCAAGTCCTTCCTAGGCCATGCCGGGTTTTATCGACGGTTCATCAAAGATTTCTCGAAGAAGGCATTGCCCCTCTCAAATCTGCTCCAAAAGACGTACCATTCGAGTTCTCGGACGCGTGCCAAGAAGCTTTCGAAGAACTGAAGCAGGCCTTGACCAGCGCCCCGATCATCCGCGCGCCCGACTAGGGCTTACCATTCGAGATCATGTGCGACGCGAGCGACTACGCGGTAGGCGCGGTGCTCGGCCAACGCGTGGACAAACGGCCTGTTGTCATCTACTATGCCTCGCGGACCTTAGACGCGGCTCAAAGAAATTACTCGACCACGGAAAAGGGGCTGCTTGCCGTGGTCTTCGCGCTAGAGAAATTCAGGTCCTACTTGCTCGGCACGAAGGTGGTCGTCTACTCGGACCATGCGGCCATAAGGTACCTGATGACCAAGAAGGAAGCCAAGCCTCGACTCATTCGATGGATTCTGCTGCTATAGGAGTTCGACGTAGAAATCAAGGACAAAAAGGGCATCGAGAACACCGTGGCCGACCATCTGAGTCGACTGGTTCGAGACGAGGAGCCCGGGGCGATCACCGAGACCTTCCCAGACGAGCACCTATACGCACTGGCCGGCAAGGTGCCCTGGTATGCGCACATTGTAAACTATTTGGTCGGAGGAAAACTGCCCCCCTCGTACTCAAAGGCGCAAGGCATGAAGCTCAAGCACAACTCGAAATTCTACGTGTGGGACGACCCTTACCTGTGGAAGATAGGCGCTGACCAGATCCTTCGAAGGTGCGTCCCCAATGACGAGATAGCTTCGGTGCTCAGCTTTTGCCACGAGCACGCGTGCGGAGGCCATTTTGGTCCGAGGAGAACAGCTCGGAAAATCCTGGACAGCGGATTCTTCTGGCCGAGCGTCTTCCGAGACTCGTACGAGCACTGCAAAAAGTGCGACAAGTGCCAGCGAGTGGGCAACATTTCTGCGCGAAGCGAGATGCCGCAAGTGCCCATACTCGTCAATGATGTTTTCGACATATGGGGCATCAATTTCATGGGGCCATTCCCAGTTTCGTGCGGGCACACTTATATTCTCGTCGCAGTCGACTATGTCTCGAAGTGGGTCAAGGCCAAGGCGACCAGACTCGACGATGCCAAGACAGTCGTGGACTTCCTTCGCACGAACATCTTCTGCCGGTATGGCGTACCCAAGGCCATCATCAGCGACCAGGGCTCGCATTTCTGCAATCGAGTAATGGCTGCCACGCTGAAGCACTACCACGTCCACCATCGCACGTCTACGGCCTATCATCCCCAGACTAACGGACAAGCGGAGATCTCCAACCGCGAGATCAAGGGGATCCTCGAGAAAATGGTAAAGCCGACACGCAAGGACTGGAGCCAGCGCTTGGACGAGGCGCTCTGGGCCTATCGAACAGCCTACAAGACGCCGATTGGGACCTCGCCCTTTCGACTGGTCTACGGCAAGGCGTGCCATCTGCCCGTGGAGCTTGCGCACAAAGCCTACTGGGCGCTCAGGGAATGCAACCCGGACATGCAAGCGGCCGGACTGGACAGGAGAATGCGACTGTGCGAGCTAGAGGAGCAGCGACTCGAGGCCTACGAGGGCCAAACAGACTACAAGGCGCGCACCAAGCTTTACCACGACAAGTTCATCCTCCGACGCTCGTTCGAGGTTGGTCAGCCAGTACTCGTCTACTCTTCGCGCCTTCGATTAATGCCCGGCAAGCTGCGGTCAAGATGGACCGGCCCCTTCATGATCACCAAGGTATTCAACCATGGGGCCCTGGAGCTAGAGAGCCCGACCGATGGGAGCCGATTCACTATAAATGGGCAGAGGGCGAAGCACTATCACGGAAAGATCGACTCGACCATCCAGCGATTCCGCCTAGCTGAACCTCCCGACGGAACATGAGGAGGCCTCGTCGAGCCAACGACGTTAAACAAAGGCGCTCGCAGGGAGGTATCCTGGCATTTATTTTCTGTACTTTTATTTTCGTTTCTTGAGTCGGGGAATATGGACACTAACTTTGCAGGAAGAGGAACCTCGATGAGGTCCGCGCAGAACTTGGGAGTTGAGGAATCCTTCGAGCAAACCTGGCCTAATGGAGATTCTGACTCGACCAAAGGATTTATCATGGTCGATTTATCGAGAGATCTGAGAATTCCATTTTGCCATGGCATGGTCGCCCGCAGGCCCGACCAACAGGGCCCCGCACGCGCTAACCGAGCATTTGCCGAAACCCTCGACCCAATCCCATCATTCGAAAAATCTGGCTCGACTGGAAAGCTCAAAAGGATAAAAGACTGCTATCGAGCGAGACACTTTCGCGACCGCACGAGGGGAGTTCCTGTCTACCCTTAACTCATCCTTTTCCCTTTGTTCTCCAAGCATGCATAATAATTTGCCCTTGAGTCGTGCCGTGAGGACACGGCTCCGTATAAAAGTGTGGGGTGGGAGAGTCAGTTGTTGTGTCAGCACGTTTACTTCGTTCGCTTGCATAGAGTCAGCACGTTTCCTTTGAAATTTTTCATTTTTGAATAAGGGATGTCATGCCGAGTGCCTAGATATACAGATGTTGATCATAATTGACGTGAAATAGATAGACCCGACTACATGTTTGCTCTCGTGAATTTGAATTGCGTGCCAAGCTTTTGAACTTAACACCTTATGAGTCCTTGTGTGTCGAGATAAAAGGCGGATGTGGAGTTGAAAGAAACGCCCTAGTGAGACTTGACGAAGCACTTAAGGCCGGGCATCGAGTTATATGGTTATGCAAAGTTGGTGGAGGCTAGCATTTCGACGCTCAATGGCTCAGTTGGCTCCGTCTGTGCAGCGTCTATGCATGGGCGGGACGGGAAAACAGACCGTCCTGTCTCGAGTTCGAGTAGCTGGGAAAATGGGCGAGCAACCCTCGACCTGACCCGCGCGAAAAGGCGAGGACGAGAAAGAGCGGGAGGGGTATTTCCATATGCTTGCGGGCGATGATTGGACCCCTTCGAAAGAAATGGACGAGCAATTCACATCGAGGGGCAAAACTCAAAAAAAAGAAAAAATATATATCAGCCAAATGTGGAGTTCTATCCAAGCCAAAGTGAAAAACCCCATCATGCGCACATCAACGGCCGAAGGCCAAGTTCACTACGAAAGCCGTCCGAGCAATCAACAAATGACTCGACCATCAGCTCGAACAATCACGTGCAAGAAGAAGCCAACCAGTATAACCATATGACAAGAGCCCGAAGCCGAGAGTGTAGATCATGGGTCTGAAAAGGGCTATCTCCCACTCATCCGAATTGGGTTGCACCTCGACTCAAAGGTAACATGTATCGAGTTACTTTCATTGTTTGAGCATGATATCCTAGTAACGATCGAGTATGCATGAAATGGCGAAGTCTAGACTAGCGGATGGTATGCGTATCTGGGAGGCCGAGAGATTTTTGGTGTTCCTTTTGTTTCCTAGACTTTGTTCGGGACGAACAAGTTTAAGTGTGGGGTGATTTGATGAGCCGTATTTATATGGCTCATTGAGCCAACAAATCCCACCAATTTGGATATTTGGTCATACGAACAGTCGCTTGTTAATGTCACTTTGCATTTCAGGCAATCTTGGGGTTCGAAGAGGAATCGCTCGTAAAAGATGGCAATTGTGCCTAAAAACCACCATGAGGATTATTGGCCGAGAGGTTGGTCGAGTCGCACCCAGCACTCGCGAAGCCATCCGAGGAATCTCGCACAGCGTAGCCGAGAGTTCGACCGAGAAATGGCGGACCGCACCCGAAGCTCGACGTCCGAGCGGCGCCCAGCGTTTCAGCGCAACCAGTCGAGAAGACTAGCCCCTAGTCGAGTCGCTCGGGCGAATGTGCTGATTCGACGATTCCGGCTCGAGCAAGTCGAAGAGCATAGCGGACAAGTCGAGAGATATGGCCCAACCGAAGGAAACGCCCGAGCGGATTGGCCTAGTTCCGAGGTCCTGCGCGCACTGTCTAGCACCAAACCTATTCACTCGACCAGACTGGACAATCTGGCGATCATGCCTCGACCAAACAACTTGTAAGGGCCAACTTGTCGAAGAATCTCACTTCCCAAGCCGAACGCTCGAGCAGACCTACACCTTGGTCGAGACCAAGCCATATCGACTCATCCGAAGGACCAAGAACCAAGTCCTCGCCCGAAGTCAAGGTCAAGGGCCAAGGTCAACATGTCCCCCGCATTTCTCGGCTCGTCCTTCTAGGAGTGACGTCAGCCCTAAACACTGTTTCCAAGGTGCCCTTCGCTCTTGCCAAATCCTTGAAGACCAAAGAGGAAAGTCGGTTTAGCTTTTGCAATGGCCAACCCTCTCGTGCCACTCGGCGTGAGAACAAAGCATGGAATATTCCCTTTCATTTCCCCTATATATATGTACCAATTGGGAATGGATCATGATCCATCATTCTGACAATTGAATGAACATTCACTGTAAAATTCAGCACTTGTTCATAGAAAGAATCTAGAGAGAAAGGGATCCGGAATTCAAGGGAGAAATTCTCCTAGCTTCGAGCTCGACCGGACCTCTCGTCTCTACTCATTCTTCGCATTTCCTTACGTACGATCATCATGCATTGCTATTGTGTTCTATCTATAAACATGAGTAGCTAAAATCCTACATTCGGTTTAGGGTTTCCTAGATCGTAGCAAAGTTTTGAGACCTTGTGCATAACATTTCTTAGTGTTCTCTAGCTCTTGTGCTCTCGAGATGAATCAACCAACGAAGTTGAGCTGAAGCTTGTCGTAGCAAGGCTTGACTGAGTGGTTGATTCCTTACTCGTTGCTTATTGGATCCGAAACGAGACAATAAGCAACCGCACTTAGGCTAACTCACCTTGACATGGGATTTTAGCCTAGCTTGAGCTAGCAAGCCTATTCCTCGACAAGGGAGTAGACGGTGGTGCAAGGGCTTGAAAGAGCCTTGCTTAGGTTGCACCAGAAAAGGTAGCAACCACACCAAGAACACTAGGATCGATGGTTAAATGGTCAAGGATAAACTGAGCTACGAGGGAAGAACCCTAGACTGAATGCTTCATCTTAGATAACAAAACCCTTAGTCATTTCCTTGTTCGCACCCTTAAACACCCACGAACCCCAACTGCATTTACATTTCCTTTGATTTCTCGTAAGAACAAGAAGTAGCTGAGCTAATTCCCTTGGGTTCGACCCCTACTTACCGCTCTACTAACCAATAGTGAGCAAAGAGTAGTGGAAAATATAAATTTAATTTACAAGGCCTGGCGACGCCTTGTCAGTGTTCAAGGCACATGACTGGGAACTCTATGTTTCTGACCGATTTAGAAGAAATCAAAGGAAGTTCGAATGTGGCGTTTGGTGATGGAGTAGAAGGCAGAGTCATTGGAAAGGGGTGTCTAAATGTTCAAGGTTTGCCCAGATTGAAAGAAGTTCTTCTTGTCAAAGGATTGCAGGCCAACCTGATTAGTATTAGTCAGTTGTGTGATGGAGAGCACCATGTTCAATTTACAAAGGATGAGTGTATTGTGCTAGACAAGAACAATGAACCAGTCCTTACTGGAAAAAGGTCTTCAAATAACTGCTATCTTCTGAACCCGGGTAAGCCCAATACAGTGACAACATGCTTGCTGAGCAAAACAGAAGAGATGAATCTATGGCATCAACGAATGGGTCATGTTAATCTAAGAACTCTACAGAAGATTGCTTCAGATGGGCTTTGACGGAGCCCACTGCACTGTCGTTAAGGTGCGATGTTCTCTGTGCAAAATAAATTTATATCTCCGCTACTCGTACTCTACTAGTGGGTAGTAAAGGGTAAGTAGGGGTCGAACCCAAGGGAGTCAGGTGAAAAGTTGTTCTTTAAGTAGGACAGTTTGGGGTTGGTTGTGATTTTAGTAATGAGAGTAGCGTGGGTTGGTTGTGATTTTAGTACTGAAAGTAAATAACTGAAAAATAAAGTGCTTGAAGGACAAGACTTGCGGAAATTAAAGTTCTTGAAGGACAAGACTTGGAGAAATTAAAGTGCTTGAAGGACAAGACTTGCAGAAATTAAAGTGCTTGAAGGACAAGACTTGCAGAAATTAAAGTGCTTGAAGGACAAGACTTGCGGAAAGTAAGCAGTTGATATGGACTGAAAGTAACAGGTGATATTGCAATTAAAGGAAAGATTCGGTATCAGGGGCTTTGTATCATAGTCCGTTTATCATCGACCTCTAATGATCATACTAAGTGTTCAAAGATGTATCAAGGCTATTTCTAGCACATGACTTGCCACATCATTTAGAACACTTGTTCTATTTAGACTAATTCCTCCTTTCGAAGTATCTTAGCCTTATATGCATCCACCTGATCAATCATTTCCGATCAACCAAGTGGTGTTTTAAAGAGGTTGAATTCCACAGATAAGCTGTGCCCTTTCGAGCCTCCACTTACCCACGGAAGTCACGAACCCATGGAAGAGCTTTACTCTTTCGAGCCTCCACTCAACCAATAGCGTTCTGACCTAATATATGGCACATAGAACAAGTTTTGAACACAAAGAGGCACTTAAGAGAAGGGTCTAAAACATTGTATGATACTAGTACACCCCTTCAACCGAATGAAGGGTTTAGCTACGAATATCCATGGAACAGGACATCATAGCTAAGTACTTGAAAAGAAAAGGTTTTTGAAAGACATTAAAGTAAAGTTTTTGAAAGCAAAGACAGGGAAGTAAAAGGAGAATACTCAAGAACCGACAGGAGTAAACTCAGGAAAAGTAAGGAAAAGCTTGAGTACTTCAAGAACCGACAAGAGTACTCGAGAACAACTGTAAGCTTTTGATATCAAAGAGAAGTGTTTACATGGATTGTGTTGTAGAATCTAGAGAGCTTCTCTCACTACAAGAACTATGGATGTTGGGATTGAATGAGGATGATATACAAGTGAAGAGAAGATGTCTATTTATAGGCTAAGGGAGGCAAGGAGGAGGCAACACTTGGCACAAGGGGAGAGGAGGAGGCTAGAGCCGCCGGGCAAGGTGGCAAGGCTCAAAAGCCGCCGGCCACATGTCCTCATCATGGCCAAAGCCGCCGGCTAGGTGGAGGGGAGAGGGTGAATGTGAGTTGAGATCTTTTCCCAAAAGCCATCGGTTCCCTTTCAGCTCCGGACAGACTCTGGTTGCTCTTCGGTTGGACTTGTTTTGTTTAATTCCATGTCAGGTTCATGAGATTTGTACAGTCGGAATCTGGTCGTGTCCTGACTCGTAATTCATTTTCAGCTTAAAAACTCCTCCTTAGCTTGTATTCTCTCTGGACTTCAAAATACCCTGTAGATAAATATCGGAACTAACAAGCAAAAGTTGTCAAGATAAAGCATTCAATTTGGTGGGTTTAACTGTCTTAATGAATCATATAAATATGGTCCATCAGATCACCCCACACTTTTAGTTGTTCGTCCCGAACAATGCTTTTTAAGGGCGGTACACACAATCCAAGTAAAAACTTCAAATATGAAAGTGAGATTGTGGGACTAGATTTATCCTAATTCATGCATTACTTATTTATTACCAAACTAAACTGTGTAAATACTTATAAGAAACTTGATACTTGTACCTTCGAGCCGAGATGCAAATTAATTTGGATGTTTCGGGAGATAGCCCTTTTTCGGCTCCTGGACTGCATTCTCTTGACCGACTCGCACTATATGGTTAACTTGTAGCTTTTTCTAGCACGTGACTTGGTTCGGGTTTCACTGAGTTGAGCACTTTGATTTCTTTTGGTGACAGACAGCTTTTGAAGTGAATCGGCCTTTGGCCTTTGGCCTTTGATGTTGAATTGGAGTTTCTTCACTTTTGTTTCGGTTAAAACCTTCACATACTTTGGCTTTTGGCCTTTGATTAGCTTCTTCGAGCTTTTGCTTCTTTGTGACTTGCTAGTCCATTTTCTCAACCTTTCTTTGGGAGGTCCAATCGTCGCCCGAGAGCATATGGAAATACCTCCCCGCTCTTTCTCATCCTCGCCGTTTCGCGCGGGTCAAGATGAGGGTCGCTCATCTATTTTCCCGGCTACTCTGACTAGAGATAGGACGGTTTGATTCCCGTCCCGCCTCTTTGCATAAACGCTGCACGGCGGAGATGACTCTGATCTTCTTTGAAACCCGAAGTGCAGCCTCCACTGACTTCGTAAACCATATAGTGAGATTCAGTCCTTTGATTGCTTGCCAAGCCTCTCTAGGGCAGTTTATATCAACTCCACATCCCCTGTATATCTCAGCACAAAGGGACAAATGAGAAGTTACATTTTAAGTTTTTAAACAGTTGAATTTTCACAAGGTAAATGCATGAATTATGATCTATCTTTTTCACATTCTCAAGTTCATATTTTCAAAAAGATAATATTAAGGGAAAAGGAAAAAGAAAAACATGTTAATTAACTATGTACAAAGGCAGTTCTCACCCCACACTTTTGAACGAAGGCGTGCTTCACAGCAGGGCTTAGTTCAAAAGTCATGCAAGCAAATATTTACAAGAGAAGGAAATGACATTAAGGAAAAGGGAAGAACTGAACTCCCTTTACGGTGTCGTTTCATGTTGTGGAATGCTATGGCTCGAAGCTGGATAATCGAGGGAGTTCGGCTGGGGCCTTGAACTCTCAGCGCAGGCCCGGTAATTCTCGGAAGCTGCCTGGCTGATCTGATCTTGCTCCAAAATCCGATTCCTGCACAAGTGGTCACTTTTTCTCTACAAAAAATGGGTGACAGCGACTGACAAAGTAAAAAACTAAATGACCGAAAAATAAGATAAGTGTCGGGTTACCTCCCGACCAGTGCCTTTATTTAACGTCGTTGGCTCGATGCATGGGGATCACAAGTTTGGATCCCATGGGTGGTTCGGATCATACTTTTCTACTGTGCCAACCTTGACTCTTCCTGAGTTCTTGTGAGATGATGAGTTCGGGTCAGGACTCCTTTGTTTCGGTGGTTTTTCTTTCCATTGTCTCTGAGAAGGTGAGGGATTTTTGACCATAGCTGCTGGTCTTGCTACTCTTACAGTCTCTCTTGGCAGGTCAGAAACTAGTGTACTTATATCCGAGATAGGCACAATGTCTGGCGGTTTCCTTGTACATGAGCGGCCATTATAATCATCAATGTAGAAATCTGAAATTTTGCCGCCAAATGTAAGTGATAACAAGCCCTTGCTCATGTCGATCCATGCCTTGGTGGCGAAGAGAAAAGGCCGTCCTAATATAAGCGTTGGAGAGTGATGGAGCGTATTTATACGATTCATCAAGTACTACTAAACCCATCAAATTAGACATTTGATCATACGAACAAGTGCTTGTTAATGCCATTTTGTGTATACAGGCATTTTGGAGTCTAAAGAGGAATCACGCTTAAAAAGGGAGATTTATGCCAAAATCATCACAAGGCCCTTTATGCGAACGCACAAGAGGATCTGTGCGAGCGCACAAGGCCTCGGCCGAGCACCTTGCGAGAACGCATAGACATTTGTGCGAGCGCATGAGATTTCATGCGACTGGTCGACCTTGTGCGAACGCACAAAATGCACCATGCGAGCGCATGCCGCGACAAAATCCAGGCCACGCCGAGCTGTCTAGCACTGAATTCAAGTTTCCCGGACAAACAAGCTGATCTGACGATTCCGCCTCGACCAAAGTGTTTAAAATCGTAAATAAGGTGGACAATGTCGGAACACCAAGGAGAATGCCCGAGCAGATTGGCCGTTGGCTCAATTCCAAAGCAAAGGCCCCGCGCGCATGGGCACCAAAACCAAGTCGCTCGACTAAACCATCGAATCTGGCAAATCTGGCTCGACCAAGTTGTTTGGAATACCCAAGAACGTGAACAATCTCACTTCCCAGACAAAACGCCCGAGTGGAACCAGCTCAAGCCCGATCAAGGCCAAACTAGGGCAATTTCGGCCGTTTTGGGATTCCGACCAGGTTCCGGGAAGATTTCGGAAAAACGACTTCGACCATTAGTCTTAGAAATCCATCAAAATTCCAAATCTGCAATAAAAATGCAAAAGACGTCCGACCAAAATTCCCCCTTTGGATGAAGTGGAAGTGGCCAAGTTAGTTTTGCCTATGTGATGCAAGTGCCCAATTGGTTTGCTTTTGGGATATTTCTTCAAGCCAATGCATATCCTTAGCCCCAAAATCAGATTACTTAGCTTATAAATAGAGGGCTTGCCTCATGTAATATGGGTACTTCAAAAATCCCATGTCCTTAGAGAGTTGAGAGCTTATCTCTCTTCTCTTCATTTTCAATGCAAACACACTTGTTCTTCACTTGTTCTTGAACTCCAAGCTCTCATTTTCCAGCAGGCACTCTTTACTTTCCAGCAAGCACTCGATTTGGAGCTCCTCTCCCTTTACTTTTCTTGTTGTTCTCGGTTACATGCTCTTGGTTTCCTTTGTTTTCTTTTCGGTTTTCTTTACTTTTATAAGTAAGGTGCTTGTATTCCTTGACATGAATACAAGTAGCTAAGGCTTATATTCGGTTGAAGGGTGTGCTTGTATCATGAAAACGTTTTAGACCCTTTTCTTAGTGCTACTATTGTGTTCAAGCTTGTTCTAGGTGCTTTAAGTCACTTGGTTTGATCGGAAATGAGAGATCAAGTGACTGCACTTAGGCTAATATACCTTGAAATGGGGTATTAGTCTAGCTAGAACAAGTGCTCTATGTCTTGAAATGGACTAGACGGTGTGGCAAGCGCTTGAAATGGCCTTGTTATGGGATGTATCTTGAAATGGAACATCCTACACCTTTGAATACTTAGTATGATCATTAGCGGTCAATGATGAACGAAGTTATGATACAAGGCCCCTAAACCGAATCCTTCCCTTAATCAAAACTTCACTTGTCATTTTACTTTCAGTCTCAATATCAACTGTTTACTTTCAGTACTTACTTTCAGCAACTAACTTTACTTTCAGTACCATTTACTTTCAGCACTTTACATTCTGCACCTAACTTTTACATTCTGCAACTAACTTTTACATTCTGCAACTAACTTTTATATTCCGCAACTAACTTTACTTTCAGCACTTTAAATTCAGTAATTGACTTTCTGTCATTTCCTTTCTGTATAAAAAAACCACTCAAACCCAACCTGTATTTACTTTCATTTTCTTTCTTTTTAAAGAACAACTAATCCATACTGACTCTCTTGGGTTCGACCCCTACTTACCGCTTGCTATCCCAATAGTGAGCCACTAAAGTAGTGGACTTATAAATGTAAATTTTGCAGCGCACAACGACGTGCTGTCAGAGAGTCGTCTTCGCTAGCCTCTCCCGTTTCTATTACATAAAAGTCTGCAGCAACGACGAGCTCTCCTACATGGAGTATTAGATCTTCAAGCACTCCGACCGGGCGGATACACGACTTGTCTCCCAACTCGATATTTGACCTTGGTGGTTTCAATGGACAAAGCCCCAATAAGTAATATAAGGAGTAAGGCATGGCATTGACGGCAGCCCCAAGATCGATTAAGCATTTGTGAATTTGGGCTTCACCAATTCCACAGGTGACTGTGAAGGCCCCTGGGTCCTTATCCCTTTCCGATTGTGACTCCGGATCTGAAGTGAGGGATCTTTTCACTATTTGGCCATTCTGCTCATCCTTTGGCTCTGGATTTGTATGATCGGGCCCTTTTAACTCCTGATCTTCTAGGTAATTGTTTTGCTCTGATGCATAGATGTTAGTTGGGGAATCCCATCTGAGACCATTAGAGTCATTGTTATCCCAACCTGATGCCGGTATGTCAAAGTGTGTAATCGGTGGAGGTGTCATGCTAACCGTGAATGTATAACGTCCATTGTCAGCATGCGTGACCCACGTTCTGCCATCATTGGGTCGGTCTTCTTCTTGATTCCAATCAGGACGGTGTCTACGGGTGAAGTGTTTGTTCGTAAGTTTGTAAGTTGTGGATCGTGCTGTTTCTTCCAGTGCTATCTTCATGTTTGACTTCCTTATTATGCTGACATTCGCCTTTGGGTTTTGGATGGTTTGTGAAGGTAGTCGGCCAGGTTCATTAATGAGTGCGGACATTGAAGTGGCGAGCTGGGACATTTGTTTGGTCAAATCTGAAATTGCCCCGTCAGTTTTTGCCTGGTACTGGTTAAACGAATTACCCAATTGATTTACGCTTCCTGCGAGTTCCTTCATTATGTCTTCAAGCGACTTGTTTGGTCCTTGGTAATTGCTCGAGTTGGCTTGGTACTGATTTTGTCCCTTCTGTTGATATTGGCATGCTGATGGAGTGTTCTGGTTGTACTGCCGGTGGGGAGGTTGGTAGAATGACTGAGCTAATTGTGGTGCAGCTTGTTGTGTCTCCCTCGGAGGATGGTTGTCGTTTCGCCAGCTTGAATTGGTCGCTTGATTATACTGTCGGCTTGGTCCTGCTCTGTCGTTGCTGTTGTTGTTGTTGTATCCTCGGTATCCTACCACTGCGTTCACTTCTCCCGGTTCTTCTACTATTAATGTTGGGCATGCGTCAGTTTTGTGGTCTGTAGAACTGCAGAATTCGCAAGGTTTTACTGGAGCTGGCTGCCTTCGTAGGATCTGAACCATCATTTCCTTCATTTGTTTCATCTCCTCTGGCATAGAGTTCCTCGGTGTTTCTTCAGCCTTTGCCACATTCTTTGTTCGGGAGAATTCTTCCTGCCGAGTTGTCTCTTCTCTGAATCGGGCATTTTCAGCAACGTTGGTGATGAGATTCCTAATGCCATTCAGTGATAGATTCATCATGGATCCTCCAGCTGAGGCATCCAGGAGCATTTTGTCTAAGGGTCTCAATCCATCAATGAGGTATTCGATGATGAGTTTCTCCGGCAGTCCAAGGGTGCAGCAGCTTCTCTCCAGGTGATTGAATTTCTCCAGGTAATCGTACATGGTTTCATTGGGCCCATGTTCTGATGCTACCGGAAGGCAATGAAAGGAACCAGCCGTTCGCAGAGTCAACGAGGGAAAAGTAGAACGCCTTTAACTTGAAGTCGTCTACGTTCACGCCATTGGGTTTTAGGTTTTGGCAAATGCCATGTAAGCGTTGGAGATGAGTTGTTGCTGATTCTCCACGAGTTCCTGAGAACTTGGGCAAGTTGTGGACCACTGATGTGTTGATGGCAATGTTTTCCAGCTCTGGGCCCTCGTGGATGCACCACGGTTGATTTCTGAAATCTGGTGCCGACAGTTCTCCCATAGTAGGTTCGTGGAAGTTGTTATCCACATAGTAGTTATCAAAGATGGGTTCTCGCCTTGGTACTTGTCGAGGTGGGGGATGTCTAGGGGGTTGCACTGGACCAGCTTCATTTCGGTCCTCGGGTGGTCCTTGGTTTCTTCGAACGGCCTCCCTATTACGAGCTCTTTGGTTTCTGATGAGTTGTTCCGGATCGTCAATAAATGGAGGCGGAGCCTCATTATTTCGATCGTACAGGTTTATCACGTCGTCATCCTGATAGTCATGGTGGCTTCCTTCACGAGACATGGTTATGCAAAGACGGGTACAAAAGGTAAGAACAACTTGTCGAAAAGCTAACTCCCCGGCAACGGCGCCAATTTTGACGGAGCCCACTGCACTGTCGTTAAGGTGCGATGTTCTCTGTGCAAAATAAATTTATATCTCCGCTACTCGTACTCTACTAGTGGGTAGTAAAGGGTAAGTAGGGGTCGAACCCAAAGGAGTCAGGTGAAAAGTTGTTCTTTAAGTAGGACAGTTTGGGGTTGGTTGTGATTTTAGTACTGAGACTAGCGTGGGTTGGTTGTGATTTTAGTACTGAAAGTAAATAACTGAAAAATAAAGTGCTTGAAGGACAAGACTTGCGGAAATTAAAGTGCTTGAAGGACAAGACTTGGAGAAATTAAAGTGCTTGAAGGACAAGACTTGCAGAAATTAAAGTGCTTGAAGGACAAGACTTGCAGAAATTAAAGTGCTTGAAGGACAAGACTTGCAGAAATTAAAGTGCTTGAAGGACAAGACTTGCGGAAAGTAAGCAGTTGATATGGACTGAAAGTAACAGGTGATATTGCAATTAAAGGAAAGATTCGGTATCAGGGGCTTTGTATCATAGTCCGTTTATCATCGACCTCTAATGATCATACTAAGTGTTCAAAGATGTATCAAGGCTATTTCTAGCACATGACTTGCCACATCATTTAGAACACTTGTTCTATTTAGACTAATTCCTCCTTTCGAAGTATCTTAGCCTTATGTGCATCCACCTGATCAATCATTTCCGATCAACCAAGTGGTGTTTTAAAGAGGTTGAATTCCACAGATAAGCTGTGCCCTTTCGAGCCTCCACTTATCCACGGAAGTCACGAACCCATGGAAGAGCTTTGCTCTTTCGAGCCTCCACTCAACCAATAGCGTTCTGACCTAATATATGGCACATAGAACAAGTTTTGAACACAAAGAGGCACTTAAGAGAAGGGTCTAAAACATTGTATGATACTAGTACACCCCTTCAACCGAATGAAGGGTTTAGCTACGAATATCCATGGAACAGGACATCATAGCTAAGTACTTGAAAGAAAAGGTTTTTGAAAGACATTAAAGTAAAGTTTTTGAAAGCAAAGACAGGGAAGTAAAAGGAGAATACTCAAGAACCGACAGGAGTAAACTCTGGAAAAGTAAGGAAAAGCTTGAGTACTTCAAGAACCGACAAGAGTACTCAAGAACAACTGTAAGCTTTTGATATCAAAGAGAAGTGTTTACATGGATTTTGTTGTAGAATCTAGAGAGCTTCTCTCACTACAAGAACTATGGATGTTGGGATTGAATGAGGATGATATACAAGTGAAGAGAAGATGTCTATTTATAGGCTAAGGGAGGCAAGGAGGAGGCAACACTTGGCACAAGGGGAGAGGAGGAGGCTAGAGCCGCCGGGCAAGGTGGCAAGGCTCAAAAGCCGCCGGCCACATGTCCTCATCATGGCCAAAGCCGCCGGCTAGGTGGAGGGAAGAGGGTGAATGTGAGTTGAGATCTTTTCCCAAAAGCCATCGGTTCCCTTTCAGCTCCGGACAGACTCTGGTTGCTCTTCGGTTGGACTTGTTTTGAGTGATTCCATGTCAGGTTCATGAGATTTGTACAGTCGGAATCTGGTCGTGTCCTGACTCGTAATTCATTTTCAGCTTAAAACTCCTCCTTAGCTTGTATTCTCTCTGGACTTCAAAATACCCTGTAGATAAATATCGGAACTAACAAGCAAAAGTTGTCAAGATAAAGCATTCAATTTGGTGGGTTTAACTGTCTTAATGAATCATATAAATATGGTCCATCAGGCTTGTTCGTGGAATTCCCAAAATTCACGGAGAACTGAGCATAGTTTGCGGAGATTGCCAGATTGGAAAACAGATCAAAGTTCCTCACCAGTGCACCACTCAGATTAATACAAGTAGACCCCTGGAGCTGCTTCACATCGATCTAATGGGGCCTATGCAAGTGGAAAGCTATTCTGGCAAGAGGTATGTGCTTGTCTGTGTTGATGATTTCTCAAGGTTCACCTGGTCTAGCTTCTTGCGAGAGAAATCAGATGCTACTCAGGCTTTCGCTCAACTATGCACTCGACTGGAACGGGAAAGAGAGGATAAAGACGAACATATAGTAAAAATTAGAAGTGATCATGGAAAGGAATTTGAGAATGCTGCTCTTGCTGATTTCTGCTCAAAAAGGGGTATAACTCATCAATTTGCTTCACCAATCACACCACAGCAGAATGGAGTTGTTGAAAGGAAGAATCGAACCATTCAGGAGATGGCGTGAGTAATGCTTCATGCAAAGAATGTTCCTCTAAAGTTTTGGGCGGAAGCCATGAACACTGCTTGCTATGTCATAAACAGAGTCATGATTAGATCCGGAACCGAGAAGACTTGCTACGAGTTATGGAAGGGTAAAAAAACCTACGGTTAAGTACTTCCATGTCTTTGGAAGCCAGTGCTTCATTCTTAGAGATCGTGAGTATCTGCAGAAGCTGGATCCTAAAATGATGCAGGAATCTTTCTGGGATATTCCACTAACAGCAGGGCATACCGAGTCTACAACAAGCGCACTAGTGTTGTCATGGAATCAGTCAATGTTGTTGTGCAGGACGTTGTTCCAGGTGCTTCTGAGACAAATAATGCAGATGATGATGATGCCCCACCTAATCCAGAACAACCTACAACCGCTTCTCTCGATAAGGAATTAGTCACAGATAAAGAGCTTGAGCAATCTGCGACAAATGACCATCAATCAGATGAGGATATTGATACCGAATCTGCTCCAACGCCTCCTGCCTCTCCCCGTATCCTACAGCCCTCAAGAGCAGTTGAAAAGTATCATCCTGTCAATGAAGTTATTGGTAATCCCACAGATGGCATACAAACTCGAGGTAAACAGGTTAACTTTGGTAAATTGGCTGGCTTTACCTGTTTCATATCTACTATTGAACCCAAAAACATGGGTTGTCGCCATGCAAGAAGAACTTGGTGAATTCCAGCAAAATGATGTCTGGGATCTTGTTCCACGCCCGGAGAGTGTGAACGTTATTGGAACAAAGTGGATTTTCAAGAACAAGTCAGACGAACACGGAAACATCACCAGAAATAAAGCTCGTCTCGTGGCTCAAGGCTATACTCAGATTGAGGGAATAGATTTTGATGAGACGTTTGCTCCGGTTGCTCGCTTAGAAGCAATTCGACTACTTCTTGCTCTTGCTTGTCACCTTAAGTTCAAGTTGTTTCAGATGGATGTCAAGAGTGCCTTCCTAAATGGGTTGCTAAATGAAGAAGTGTTTGTGGCGCAACCTAAGGGGTTTGAAGACCCCCATCATCCTGACTATGTGTATCACCTGAAGAAGGCGCTCTATGGTCTCAAACAGGCGCCCAGAGCATGGTACGAGCGGCTTACTGTCTTCTTAATCACTCATGGCTATGTGCGAGGAGGTGTAGACAAGACGTTGTTTGTGAAACACACAGGGACAGACTTCATCATTGCTCAGATTTATGTAGATGATATTGTGTTTGGCTCAAGCAACCAGAAGCTGGTAGACAAATTCGTCCATCAAATGCAGAGCGAATTCCAGATGATCATGGTGGGAGAGATGTCATATTTTCTTGGCTAACAAGTCAAACAGAAGGCGGACGACATCTTTATTTCGCAAAGTAAATATGCTAGGAACCTGATCAAGAAGTTTGATCTCGAAAAAGCAACACACAAGAGAACCCCCGCTGCAACTCATGTGAAGGTTACAAAGGACGAAGCTGGCGCAAAGGTGGATCAAACCCTATATCGAAGTATGATTGGAAGTCTATTATACCTAACCGCCAGTAGACCGGACATTGCTCATGCAGTTGGTGTCTGCGCCAGATATCAAGCAAATCCCAAGGAGAGTCACCTGATGAATGTGAAGAGAATTATCAGATATTTCTGTGGAACAGTCGACTATGGATTGTGGTATACTAAGGATACCAACTCTTGCTTAGTAGGCTACTGCGATGCAGATTGGGCTGGGAATGCAGAGGATCGCAAAAGTACGTCTGGAGGATGTTTTTTTCTTGGAAACAATTTGGTCTCTTGGTTCAGTAAGAAGCAGAATAGTATTTCTCTATCTACTGCTGAGGCAGAATATATTGCGGCAGGTAGTTCGTGCACCCAGATGTTATGGATGAAACAGATGCTGGAGGAATACGGAGTAAAACAAGATGTGATGACTCTCTACTGTGACAACATGAGTGCCATCAACATATCCAAGAATCCGGTGCAACATTCCAGAACAAAGCATATCGACATCAGGCATCATTTCATTCGAGAATTAGTTGAGAAGAAAACTATCACCCTGACACACGTGTCAACTGAAAAGCAGCTGGCAGACATCTTCACAAAAGCCTTGGACAATCTTCAGTTTGAAACACTTAGATCCTCACTGGGTCTGTGTGTCATTGACAACTAAGTTGTTCCAGTACAAGGGGTCAACCGGAGTATGAGTGTCTCATGATTAAAGGGTTGACTTAGAAGGAAGAGCGAACGCTCAAAGTTTGGTATTGACGAAGTATGTTTGGTCAAAGGTTCGCAGAAATTAAAAGTACTATAAGGTAATGCTTTCTTTCTGTACACCCTTGTCATTTGTGACAAAAAGGGGGAGTAGTTTTGGAGTTTGAAAGCTCCTTAAAAGATTCCAGCTGTGCTTATTGATAGACATGCTTTTGGAGTTTGAAAGCTCCTTAAAAGATTCGTTTGTGCGTGTTATGTTCAGAGTTTGAAATCTCTTTAAAAGATTCATTGTTTGCTTAGTTAGAGGTAGCACAGCTAGGGAGTTTGAAATCTCCTCAAAGATTCAACTGTAACAGTAGTACAGGTAGATTACAGTAGGTAGTTTTGCCAAAAATGCCAAGGGGGAGATTGTTTGTTTTATGGCATGTGGTTTGGCAAAACTTAGTATAGTTGTTCAAGCTGTTGTTCGAGGTCTATGACAGAACCTTGTCGTGAGGCAATGTGCAAAATAAATTTATAAGTCCACTACTTGTGACTTCACTATTGGGTAGTAAAGCGGTAAGTAGGGGTCGAACCCAAGGGAGTCAGTGTGGAATGGTTGTTCTTTGAAAAGAAAGAAAATGTACAGAAATGTAAGTGCAATTGGGGTTGGTTATGGTTTTAGTACTGAAAAGTAAATGACTGAAAGTAAGGAAAGTAAATACAGAACTGGAAGTAAATACTGAAAAGTAAAGTGCTGGAACAGTCGAGTTCAATATCAACCAAACAACATACTTTTGGCACTGGTCGCACGCTATATTTCAAGCGCAATGCGTGCCAAAGTTATGTTGGATTGATGTTGAACAAGTCTGTAGTAAGCGTACGGAAATGTAAAGACTAAAAATAAAGTGCGTAAAGTAAAGTGCGTAAAAGTAAAGACTGAAAGTAAATTGCGTAAAGTAAAGTGCTGAAATGTAAAGTGCTGAAAACAAAGTGCGTAAAAGTAAAGTGCGTAAAAGTAAAGGGTACTGAAAGTAAGCAGTTGATAGTGATACTGAAAGTAAATTACAAGTGATGTTTTGATTAATGGAAGGATTCGGTTTTAGGGGCCTTGTATCACAACTCGTTCATCATTGACCTCTAATGATCACACTAAGTGTTCAAAGATGTATCAAGGCCATTTCTAGCACTCGACTTGCCACACCGTCTAGTCCTTTTCAAGACATAGAGCACTTGTTCTAGTTAGGCTAATTCCTTCTTTCAAAGTATCTTAGCCTATGTGCATCCACTTGATCAATCATTTCCGATCAACCAAGTGGTGTTTTAAAGAGGTTGAACTCCATGGAAAAAGCTTTTCTCTTTCGAGCCTCCACTTAACCATGTATGTTCATGAACCCCATGGAAGAGCTTTGCTCTTTGGAGCCTCCACTCAACCATGTATGTTCTAACCTAATACATGGCACATAGAACAAGTTTGAACATGAAGAAGCACTAAGAAAAGGGTCTAAAACGGTTTTATGACACAAGCACACCCCTTCAACCGAATGAAGGGTTTAGCTACGAGTATCCATGGAAGTGGATATCATAGCTAAGTGCAAAAGAAAGTAAAGAAAACAAGAAAAAGTAAAACAAGGAAACCGAGAGCAATTTTGTAACCAAAACCGTGAGCTTTTTGTAGCAAGAACAATAGCTTTGACTACTTGTATTCATGTCAAGGAATACAAGTAGTTTTGGCTAGAACAAGGAAAGTAAAGAAAACCGACAAGAAATTAAAGAGAACAACAAGGAAAGTAAAGGGAGAGGAGCTCCAAATCAAGACAAGACAAGGGAAAGTAAGTGTGCTTGCTGGAAATTAAGGAGCTTAGGAGCTCAAGAACAAGTAAACAAAGCTTGGAAATCAAGAACAAAGTAAGAACAAGTGTGTTTGTATTGAAAGTGAAGAGAAGAGAGATAAGCTCTCAACTCTCTAAGGTTTGTGGCACACGAATTCTAAGGCTTAAGGCCTCTATTTATAGGCTAATGAAGACTTGGAGGCTAAGTTTGAGTTTGGAAATATCCCAAAAGCAAAGGCATTTGATTGGCTCTTCTTATGACACCATTTGGGATATTTTAAGCCAAAGCCACCTCTTGCTCTTATCTCTTCCATGAGCCACGAATTGCCCACTTGTGTTGGTGTCATCCAAAGCCAACTAGCTTGTTGAAAAGGAACCAATCGACTTGGTTTTAGTTGAAGCCCAACCGGATTCCAAAATCAAACCGAAGTGAATAGTATGGCCAACCGGACAAGAATTAGTTTGGATTTGGTTGGACTTCGCCGGAGTGTGGCCGGAGAAAGAAATTACCGGAGCATGGTTGTGGTTGGATTGAGCTTGATCGGAGCATCACCGGAGGTTCGCCAGAGCATGGCCGGAGTTTGTCGGAATATGGCCGGAATCTGCCCGGAATCTTGGCCGGAGCTTCATGGATTTTGGAGAGTGTATTCTGAACGAAAAAGGCATTCTAAGATGATTTCAAGAAGGATGCTAAGCTAAATGCTGCCTGGAACATGGTCGAAATCCAAAAACGGCCGAAATTGCCCTATTTTGGCCTTGACCGAGCTTGAGCAGGTTCCACTCGGGCGTTTTGTCTGGGAAGTGAGATTGTCCAGGTTATTGGGTATTTAAAACACTTTGGTCGAGCTAGATTTTCCAGATTCCATGGTTTGGTCGAGCTACTTGGTTTCAGTGCCTATGCGCGCGGGGCATTTGCTTAGTAACTGGGCCAACTGCCAATCTACCCGAGCATTCTCCTTGGTTTTCCGACATTGTCCACCTTATTTTCCATTTTGATCACTTTGCTCGAGGTGGATTCGTCAGATCAGCTCGTTTGCCCTGACAACTTGAATTCAGTGCTAGACGGCTCGGGCGTGGCCTGGACGAGGACCTGGTTTTCTCGGACGGGCCCGGGACAGGCACCTGGCATTCTCGGATGGGCCCGGGTATGGCTCTCGGTACCCGGGTGTAGTTTCTCGGTCCCTGGATGAGGTCCTCGGGCCTTGGCTGGCTTTTTAGCACAATTCTCCCTTTTTAAGTGTGATTCCTCTTTAGACTCCAAAATAGCCTATATACACAAAAAGGCATTAACAAGCACTTAATCGTATGACCAAATGTCTAATTGGTGGGTTTAGTAGTACTTAATGAATCATATAAATATGCTCCATCAAACACCCCCACACTTAATCTTGTTCGTCCCGAACAAGTGTTGTCAAAAAGAGGAACAAAAATACCCCAAGTCCTAGATATGGATGTTAGATGTGAATCTAGACTTCACCTTAGCATGCATAACTTACTTGCTTCCAAACGAAATTATGCTCACATATGAAAGTAAGTAGATACTTGTACCTTTGAGCCGAGATGCAAATCAATTTGGATGATTGGGAGATAGCCACTTTTTAGGCCCTTGAACTGCACTCTCGGATCCGATCTTACTATATGGTTATGTTACTTGCTTCTTCTAGCACGTGATTGATTCGGGCCAATAGTCGAGCTCTTTATCTTTGTTTGCGTGGTTGGACAGCTTTTGTAGTGAGGTTTGGCCTTCGGCCTTTGATTTGACTCTTTGAGTACTTCACTTTTGCTTCGGTTTGATTTCACCATATTGGCTGATTTCTTTCTTTTCTTCTTTGAGCTTTGCTCCTTTGATGATTGCTCGTCCATTTCTTCACTTTTGGGAGGTCCAATCATTGCCCGAGAGCATATGGAAATACCTCCCCGCTCTTTCTCATCGTTGCCTTTTTCGCGCGGGTCAAGATGAGGGTCGCTCATCTGTTTTCCCGGCTACTTTGGACTAGAGAATTGACGGTTTGATTCCCGTCCCGCCTCTTGCATAGACGCTGCATGGCGGAGTCCACTCTTCACCAAGAAGCCCGAAGTGCAGCCTCCACAATTTTCACATAACCGTATAGTAAGGATCCGGTCCCTTGAGTGCTTGTCAAGCCTCTCTAGGACATTTCTTTCAACTCCACATTCTACATTTATCTCAGCACACAAAGACAAGTAGAAAGTTAAATACACATGTTTTTACATAATTAAGTTTTCACAAGGAAATGCATGAATCAGATCCATCTACTTTCACATCATGAAAGTGTATATTTTCAAAAAGTGTTTGGCCACTATGTGCAATTACTACTATGTGCAAATACTACTCAAATACCCCCACACTTTTGAACGAAGCCGTTCCTCTCGGAATGACTTAGTTCAAAACTCAAAATATAAGTAAAACGAAAGGAGGTGAGTTTAAAAAAATCGACATAAACATAAAAACTGTAACGAGTAAAGAAAATATGTCGGGTTACCTCCCGGCAAGTGCCTTTGTTTAACGTCGTTGGCTCGACGGAACCTTACTCATGGATCATAAGTTGGGATCCCATGGGTGAGTGAGGTCAAATTTCTTCTCGGCTGCCCTTTTATTCTGCCCAAAGAACTTGTGGAGTGATGTGCTCGGTTTGGTTCTCCATAGGTTCGGCAGGTTCATCTTTACATAGCTCCGAGAAGGTGAGGCTCCCTTGACCATAGCTGCTGGTCCATCGAGTCGTGCTCTCTTGTTCCTCCTTCCTGGCTTCCATTCCTTTGGCCCATGTCTTGGCCGTTTCTTCATGTTCGAATGGGTGGCACCTTTGCAATTCTGGAAGCTCGGTATTGTGCCATCAAACATAGGCGACCTCAAGCATGCTCCCATGCTAACCCTCTTCTTTGTGGCTTAGATGACTGGCCATCCTTGGTCCTTACACTCTTCAGGAGGCTCTTCTTGGCTTGTGACGAGTGAGAGCTCCTTTGTTGGCTGTTTTGGCTCATGCTTCTCCTCCAACTCGCCTAGCACTACATCATCATTGATCACATCATCTCTGGTGGCCGTGATCTGCATAAAACATGAAGGGTTAGGCAGGGGCTTCTCGGCCATAAGGACCGGGTCTTTCTCGAGCAGCTCTTCAGTGAGGACCGGGCATGCCGTGATTTTCTCGGTCAATTCAGCAGTGAGGTCCGGGCATGTCTCGGCTGGTTTGGTAGTGAAGAACGGGGCATTGAGGTCCATTGTAAGCTCTTCCTCGGGCAGATTGGTAATGAGGATCGGGCCTGGCTTGATTTCCTCGGCCGCTTCGGTAGTGAGGTACGGGTATGTCTCGGCTGGTTTGGTAGTGAAGAACGGGGCATTGAGGTCCATTGTAAGCTCTTCCTCAAGCATATTGGTAATGAGGACCAGGCTTGGCTTGATTTCCTCGGCCGCTTCGGTAGTGAGGTCCGGGTATGTCTCGGGCAACTTGTCAGTTAAGACCGGGACTTCCTCGGATAGATTGGAAATGTGGACCGGGTCAGCCTTGGACAGATCGGCAGTGAGGATCGGGACTTCTGTCGACTCAGTAGTGAGGACCGGGCCTGTTTTGGCCGGTTCTTCTTCGGTCATCCGCGGGTCCTCATCCTCTGCCGGCTCCAAAGTAGGCTCTTCCTTGATGACGCTTGGCTTGAGCAACTCATAGATCCGGTTTGTAGCTTGCTTTTTAGCCGCCCTTTCTATTGCCCATGATTCGACTTCGGCCTTGAATTGGTGCACCATGTTGGCCAGTTCGTTGAGCCGCATGGCCTGATCTTGTTTCGCGCTTCCTGTCATATCTTCTATCAAATTCCATAGATCATCCTTGCTTAAGTTATCCACCGAGCCTCCCGCCGCATCATTAAGCCTATTCCACTCTTGTGGCATCATTCCACCGAGAAACCTTTGAAGAAGATCGAAGTTTGTGAATCCATGGTGCGGGCAACTCAACACAATGGAATCGAAGTACCATAAGTACTCGTCCAATGTTTCATCCCGGGATTGCTCTAGGTTGAGAATCTTCTCGCGGGTTTCAAGTCGGAGAGATGGCGGGCAAAACTCTTCTAGAAATTTGGCTCGTAGATCCCCATAATCGCTTTCATAAGCTGCACATGAGTAATACCAAGCTATTGCGGAGTTAGTTAAAGAAAATTTAAAGCATTTAAGTTTAAACCCCTCTAGCGATTCATCTTTAGGCTTCATGTGGCTGCATATGGAGTGGAACGTTTGTGTATGCCTTACGGGGTCTTCTTCAATGGTACCTCCAAATTAGGGGAGACAGCTAAGCATTTCAAACATAAGGTTGCTGCCCCCAACTTTCCAAGGTTCTATGTCGTAGTATGAAGACATGGCGAACTGTAAAATAAAACAAAAATAAAGAAAAAATAGAACAACTATTCCGATTGCACGACTCCCCGGCAACGGCGCCAAATTTGACAGAGCCTTGTCGTGAGGCAATGTGCAAAATAAATTTATAAGTCCACTACTTGTGACTTCACTATTGGGTAGTGAAGCGGTAAGTAGGGGTCGAACCCAAGGGAGTCAGTGTGGAATGGTTGTTCTTTGAAAAGAAAGAAAATGTACAGAAATGTAAGTGCAATTGGGGTTGGTTATGGTTTTAGTACTGAAAAGTAAATGACTGAAAGTAAGGAAACTAAATACAGAACTTGAAGTAAATACTGAAAAGTAAAGTGCTGGAACAGTCGAGTTCAATATCAACCAAACAACATACTTTTGGCACTTGCCGCACGCTATATTTCAAGCGCAATGCGTGCCAAAGTTATGTTGGATTGACGTTGAACAAGTCTGTAGTAAGCGTACGGAAATGTAAAGCCTGAAAATAAAGTGCGTAAAGTAAAGTGCGTAAAAGTAAAGACTGAAAGTAAATTGCGTAAAGTAAAGTGCTGAAATGTAAAGTGCTGAAAATAGAGTGCGTAAAAGTAAAGTGCATAAAAGTAAAGGGTACTGAAAGTAAGTAGTTGATAGTGATACTGAAAGTAAATTACAAGTGATGTTTTGATTAATGGAAGGATTCGGTTTTAGGGGCCTTGTATCACAACTCGTTCATCATTGACCTCTAATGATCACACTAAGTGTTCAAAGATGTATCAAGGCCATTTCTAGCACTCGACTTGCCACACCGTCTAGTCCTTTTCAAGACATAGAGCACTTGTTCTAGTTAGGCTAATTCCTCCTTTCGAAGTATCTTAGCCTATGTGCATCCACTTGATCAATCATTTCCGATCAACCAAGTGGTGTTTTAAAGAGGTTGAACTCCATGGAAAAAGTTTGCTCTTTCGAGCCTCCACTTAACCATGTATGTTCATGAACCCCATGGAAGAGCTTTGCTCTTTCGAGCCTCCACTCAACCATGTATGTTCTAACCTAATATATGACACATAGAACAAGTTTGAACACGAAGAAGCACTAAGAAAAGGGTCTAAAACAGTTTTATGATACAAGCACAGCCCTTCAACCGAATGAAGGGTTTAGCTACGAGTATCCATGGAAGTGGATATCATAGCTAAGTGCAAAAGAAAGTAAAGAAAACAAGAAAAAGTAAAACAAGGAAACCGAGAGCAATTTTGTAACCAAAACCGTGAGCTTTTTGTAGCAAGAACAATAGCTTTAACTACTTGTATTCATGTCAAGGAATACAAGTAGTTTTGGCTAGAACAAGGAAAGTAAAGAAAACCGACAAGAAATTAAAGAGAACAACAAGGAAAGTAAAGGGAGAGGAGCTCCAAATCAAGACAAGACAAGGGAAAGTAAGTGTGCTTGCTGGAAATTAAAGAGCTTAGGAGCTCAAGAACAAGTAAACAAAGCTTGGAAATCAAGAACAAAGTAAGAACAAGTGTGTTTGTATTGAAAGTGAAGAGAAGAGAGATAAGCTCTCAACTCTCTAAGGTTTGTGGCACACAAATTCTAAGGCTTAAGGCCTCTATTTATAGGCTATTGAAGACTTAAAGGCTAAGTTTGAGTTTGGAAATATCCCAAAAGCAAAGGCATTTGATTGGCTCTTCTTATGACACCATGTGGGATATTTTAAGCCAAAGCCACCTCTTGCTCTTATCTCTTCCATGAGCCACGAATTGCCCACTTGTGTTGGTGTCATCCAAAGCCAACTAGCTTGTTTAGAAGGAACCAACCGACTTGGTTTTAGTTGAAGCCCAACCGGATTCCAAAATCAAACCGAAGTGGATAGTATGGCCAACCGGACAAGAATTAGTTTGGATTTGGTTGGGCTTCGCCGGAGTGTGGCCAGAGAAGGAAATGACCGGAGCATGGTTGTGGTTGGATTGAGCTTGATCGGAGCATCACCGGAGGTTCGCCAGAGCATGGCCGGAGTTTGCCGGAATATGGCCGGAATCTGCCCGGAATCTTGGCCGGAGCCTCTTGGATTTTGGAGAGTGTATTCTGAATGACACAGTCATTCTAAGATGATATCAAGAAGGATGCTAAGCCAAATTCTGCCCAGAACATGGTCGAAATCCAAAAACGGCCGAAATTGCCCCATTTTGGCCTTGACCGAGCTTGAGCTGGTTCCACTCCGGCGTTTTGTCTGGGAAGTGAGATTTTCCAGGTTATTGGGCATTTAAAACACTTTGGTCGAGCTAGATTTTCCAGATTCCATGGTTTGGTCGAGCGACTTGGTTTCGGTGCCTATGCGCGCGGGGCCTTTGCTTTGTAACTGGGCCAACTGCCAATCTACCCGAGCATTCTCCTTGGTTTTCCGACATTGTCCACCTTATTTTCCATTTTGATCACTTTGCTCGAGGTGGATTCGTCAGATCAGCTCGTTTTCCCGGGCAACTTGAATTCAGTGCAAGACGGCTCGGGCGTGGCCTGGACGAGGACCTGGTTTTCTCGGACGGGCCCGGAACAGGGACCTGGCATTCTCGGATGGGCTCGGGTACGGCTCTCGGCGTACCCGGGTGAAGTTTCTCGGTCCCTGGATGAGTTCCTCAGGCCTTGGCTGGCTTTTTGGCACAATTCTCCCTTTTTAAGTGTGATTCCTCTTTAGACTCCAAAATAGCCTATATACACAAAAAGGCATTAACAAGCACTTGTTCGTATGACCAAATGTCTAATTGATGGGTTTAGTAGTTCTTAATGAATCATATAAATATGCTCCATCAGTCTAGCAGAGACAACTGTCCTGGAACAAGTTGAAGCAGATGGAGTGTTTCCTAATTCAGATTAGGAAACCAAGTCGACCGTTGGAAGAGCCAGTCGGTCACGCATCAATGGACAGAAATTGGAAGTTTCCAAATTCAGATTTGGAAACTTGTTCAACCGACCTAGAACAACTCTGACGCAGCAGCAGAACGGATTTGGCAAGTCCGGTTTTTAGCAAGTCGGTGCTATGATGATTATCGAAGATATCAAAGAGAGTCGGTTGCTTGCGCTTGAAGATATCTTAGCGAAGAAGATAATCGAAGGTTGCCTAATCAAGATTGAAGATTCGAATAGAGGATTATCTACAAGAGATATGCGCACGAGATTAGGAAAGATTTCCTAATGACATAGGCGGTTTAGTTTAGGAATCCTAATTGCTTTAGGGTTTCTACCGCTCTATATAAGGAGGGCTAATGCTTAGGTATTAGTTAGCACTTACGGAGATATAAAATCACGCTCATACTCATTGAAGGGAGGAGGAGGCTAAACGGCGGTGAACAAATCGTAACTGGTTATTCACTAAGCTCGTAATCTGCAGGAGAGTCAATCGTCACTGGTTACTCAAAGGCGCTCGGATTCAATCTGTGCTGGTGCTTAGCAGATTGATCGAAGGACAACACTGAAGGTTAACGCACTCAAGCTTTAATCTGCGCATTCGGGAGAAGGCACTGATTCTCACGGAGGATCATCGTGGTGGATACGGAGCGGGAGCAAAGATCTAGGGGGAGACCTTGATTGCAATTACTAGAGTGTCCGAGGCTCAGGTAGTTTAAGAGGGATTCTGTAAACCGTAATTCCTGTACTTGCAATACTCAACATAGTGAATTGCTATCCACCGGGCTAGAGAACGCCCCCCGAAGTAGACTCGTTAACGCCGAACTGGGTAACAACTTTGTGTGTTGTTTTTATTTCTGCACTACTTATTTTAACGCATAAGTTGGTTCAGTACTTGTTCTGGATCTCGACCAGAACAACATCTCATCTACCAGGGGAAGATTTCATGTCCCCTGCATGAAAATCATCTTCTTTCCCAAGTACAATGTGATGAATATGACTCAAGACTCAAATAAACAGAAAACAAAATAAGAGAATAAGCTGGAAAAAAAACGATAAAAGTGCTGGGCTGCCTCCCTGCGAGCGCCTTTGTTTTACGTCGTTGGCTCGACGTTACCTCTTTAGGGATCACAAGTTAGGATCCCATGGACGTGTGAGGTCATACTTTGCTCCAGCGACTCCTTCAATTTGCCCGAAATCCTCATGAAACGACGTGCTCGGGTTTGCTCTCCATTGATCGGGCGGCTTAGCCTTCACATATTCCCGAGATGGTGAGGACATCTTGGCCATAGCTGCTGGCCCAATCGTATGTACGGTCTGCTCTGGTAGGTCCGGAACTAGGGCACCGAAATCTGATGTGTGCACAATGTCCGGCGGTTTCCTCGTGCATGAACGGTCAGCATCGTCATAGACATAGAAATCTGATGTCTTTCCACCGATTGCTAGTAACAGTAAGCCTTTGCCCATGTCAATCTTGGTCTTGGTGGTGTGAAGGAATGGTCGCCCCAAAATCAGTGCTGTCGGTTTGTCGTCTCTAGCATCGCCCATCTGCAAGACATAGAAATCTGCAGGAACAAAAAGGTCTCCTACTCGGAGGGTTAAGTTTTCAAGCAAACCATCAGGCCGAGTACATGACTTATCCCTCAGTTCTATTAACAGTTTAGGCGGTTTCAATGGGCCAAGTTTTAACGAGCAATATAAGGAATAAGGCATGACATTAACAGCAGCACCCAAATCAATTAAGCAGTGATGTATCTGAGCCTCACCAATACCACAGGTGACCGTGAAGGCACCTGGGTCCTTACTCTTTCCTGGCGGTGCCTCATGGCTCGTAGTGCGTGGGTGCTCCATTATGGGGCCATTCTGCTTAGGCTTCGTCTCCAACCTACCTTCCAGCTCGTCCTTGTCGGTCATACAGTCTTCGGGAGCAACTACCTGTATGGCACATGAAGAACCGTGAGTTTCAGACTTCTCGGCAACGAGGACCGGGCCTGGCTCGGATGCCTTGAGTGTGTCTGGGCTGAGTGTTTCAGCCGGTTCTTCTTCGGATGCTAGCAGGCCGAAGTCTTCTGTAGGCCTGGTGTAATCTGAGTTAGGCTCGTCCTCGCTATCCCTTGCCTTCGTGTTGAGCATCTTGTTCACCCAATAAGCAGACTCCTTTAAGGCTACGTCCACGTCCACTACTTCCACCATGCTGACATTCCCTCTCGGATTCTGCACTGTCTGTGATGGGAGTCTTCCTGAATCTCCCTTCAGCTCAGAAACTGTCTGGGCTAGGTTGGACATCTGTTTACCTAGCTCTGCTAAAGTCCCATCGGTTTTGGCCTGGAACTGGTGAACTGATGCGGCCAAGTCCTTCACAACATCTTCTAAGGACTTGCTCGAGCTGTGCTGTTGCGGGCATGGCTGATTGCGGTTCTGCTGATACTGACTCGGCCCATTCTGTCCCTGCTGCTGGCGAAACGGAGGCTTGTAGTACGGTTGGGCCTGGTGAGGTACGGGCTGCTGTGCTGGCTCCCTCTGGAAGTGGTTATTCTGATTGTTGTTCCTCCAGTGCGGCCCGTTCGCTCCTTGCCCGTTCCCGGTCGGTCCATATTGTCGGACTGGCCCGGTCTGGTTGCTATGGCCCTGGTAATCGCCTACTGTGTTGACTTTGGCCTAGTCATCCTCCACTATGGTTGGGCACTCGTCTGTTTTGTGGTCCGTGGCGGCACAGAAACCGCACGGCTTGACCTGGACTGGTTGCCTTCTGATCACTTGCTGCATCATCTCCTTGAGCTGCCTGATCTCTTCGGCCATAGCATTAGATGGGGGCTCAACTTTTGACACGTTGCTTGTCCGGGCGTATTCTTCTTCCTTGTTGGACTCATCCTGGAACAGTTCACTCTCGGCTACTGCCATGATCTTTCGACGTACACCAGCTGGGGACAGGTTCATGAGGTTTCCCCCAGCCGAGGCATCTAGGAGCTTCCTGTCGAGTCGCCGAAGTCCGTCTAGCATATACTCCACGAGCAGCTTCTCTGGAAGTCCAAGGTTGCAGCAGCTCTGCTCTAGGGCGTTGAACTTCTCCACGTACTCGTACATGGTCTCGTTGGGTCCTTGTCTGAGCTCTTGCAACTGCCTTCGGACCTGCATTGCTCTGCCTGCTGGGTAGTACTTATTGAGGAACTTCCTCTGCATCTGGTCCCAAGTATATATGCTTCCTGAAGGCAAAGATAGAAACCAATCAGTGGCAGAGTCTGTAAGTGAAAAATAGAATGCTTTTAATTTGAAGTCCTCCACTTCGACTCCGAATGGCTTGAGGTTTTGGCAGATGCCATGGTAGCGCTGCAGATGTGCCGTGGCTAATTCTCCCTTGGTTCCTGAGAATTTAGGCAAGTGATGGACGACCGACGTGTTGATAGATATAGCCTCATGTCTCGTGCTGGGAGTCGGGTCGACGAGAACGAGGTGAACAACGAGATCGACGCGTTCGAGCGCAACGACGAGCATGTGCCATTCTACGATGATCCGGAGCAGCTCATTCGAGAGCGCAACAGCATCGCTCGAGAAGTCGCGCGAAGAAACCAGGATCCGCCCGAGGTTCGAAACGGGGCTGGCCCGCAGCGCCTGCCGAGACAACCCCCGCACCATCAACCGCATCCCCCGAGGCAAGCGCCCGCACAGGAAGACTTCTACGAAGAAGACGCGTTCCGTGAGCCGACGATGGGCGAACTCTCCGCGCCGAACTTCCGCAACCAGCCATGGTGCATCTACGAGGGCCCCGGGCTAGAGGGCATCACAATCAACACGGCTGTCGTGCATCACCTGTCGAAGTTTTCGGGCACGCAAGGCGAGTCTTCGACCCAACATCTCCAACGCTTCCATGGGATCTGCCAGAACTTGCGACCATACGGAGTCGAGGTCGAGGACTTCAAGCTCAAGGCATTCTACTTCTCGCTCATCGACGCGGCGAACGACTGGTTCCTCTCGCTCCCGTCCGGAAGCATCCGCACATGGGCGCAAATGCAGAAGCGTTTCCTCGACAAATATTACCCGGCTGGTCGAGCCATGCAAGTGCGTAGGCAGCTCCAGGAGATCAAGCAAGGGGCGAACGAATCCATGTACGACTACCTAGAAAAATTTAGCCGGCTCGAGCAAATTTGCTGCAATTTCGGATTGCTCGAGAAACTCGTACTCGAGTACCTGCTGGATGGATTCCGCCCGCTCGACAAGATGTTGCTAGACGCCTCGGCTGGAGGAACGATGATGAGCCTACCGCTGAGCGGAATACGCGAGCTGATTACGAAGGTAGCCGAGAATGCGAGGTTTCGCGAGGAGACCACTCGGGCGGAAGAATTCTCTCGCACGAAGAACGTGGCGAAGGCCGAGACTCCCGCAAACCCAATGGCCGAGGAAATGAGACAGCTGAAGGAGATGATGGTCCAGGTGATGAGGAGGCAACCGGTGCAAGTGAAGGCGTGCGAATTCTGTAGCTCGACGGACCACAAGACGGATGCATGTCCGACGCTGTTCGAGGAAGACCCGGCGGACGTGAACACAGTGGGCCGGTACCAGGGGTACGATAACGCCCGGGCAGGAGCGAACCGCCCGCACGGACAAGCACATGTCGGGTAAGCCTGGCGGAACGACGCTCTGAGGTACCCGGCGCATCAGACTCATCATGCGCAGCAAGGCGCACCGCAACCGACGCAGTCATTCTATCGCCCGCCTCAGCGCCAGTACCAACAGAGTGGCCCCGGCCAGTATCAGCAAGGGGGGCCGAGCAACTACCAGAGGGGGCCGAGCCACAACCAAGGAGGTCCGAGCAACCCAAGTTCGAGCAAATCGCTCGAAGAAATAGTGAAAGAGCTGGCAGCTAGCTCCCGGCAACTGACCTCAACAGTGCACAAGAACCAGGCGGAGACGAAGGGGCAAATAGCCGACCTGACCAAGCAAATGTTGAGGCTCAACGAAACGGTCGCCGAGCTCACGAAGGAACCTGGTCGACTGCCCTCGCAAACCGTGCAGAACCCACGAGGGAATGTGAGCGCTGTGACGCTCAGGAGTGCGGAAAGGGTCGTCGAGGAACTGGAGGAGTCGGACGAAGAAGAGCGCCCAACTGTGGCCGAGGAGGAGCAAATCGAGTCCGAGGCGTTCGGAGCGCTCGGACCAGACGCGCACGAGACGCTCGAACAAGATACGCGCGAAGCGCTCGGACGCGAGGCGAAACCCACTGTCGAGAAAAGTGGAACAGATGCGCCCGAAGAGCCCAGACCAGACGCAAGACCATCCGGCGAGAAGAACAGCATCAGCACACCTCTTCCGTTCCCCACGCAAGCTCGGGCGCCCAAAAAGTATCTGATGGACAAGGATGTTTGGGAGCTATTCAGCAAGGTCGAGATCAACATACCGCTCCTCGACGCCATCGAGCAGATTCCAAGGTATTCGAAGTTCTTGAAGGAGTTGTGCACCAACCGCAGGCGAGGTCCTCGAGTCGACCAAGAGCTGATGAGCAGAAATGTGTCCGCAGTCATCCAGCGAAAGGTGCGTCCGAAGTGCGGTGACCCAGGTACGTACACTATTCCATGCACGATTGGAAACATCCGGATCGAGAACTGCATGCTCGATCTCGGGGCCTCGATCAATGTTCTACCCTACTCGATCTACTGGTGCCTGCGGATCGGACCCCTCGAGCCAGCCGGACTTACCATCCAGTTGGCCGATCGATCATGCAAACAGCCCGAGGGAAAGATTGAGGACGTGCTGGTCCGAGTGGGCGAGCTGGTGTTCCCAGCGGACTTCTACGTCCTGAAAATGGAAAACTACAGCCCAACGGACCATGCGCCCATTCTGCTCGGTCGATCGTTCCTAAAAACGGCCAAAATGAAGATTGACTGCGACAGTGGAACGTTATCTATGGAGGTGGAAGGAGAAATGTACAGTTTCGACATATTTCGAGCCATGAAGCACCCATTGGAACTCGAAGCTGTGCATGCGCTCGACACGTTGGACGATCTAGTCCAGGAGGCTGGCCCAGAACAAGGATCTGACCCACTCGAACTCGCGCTAGCAAATGCCATATTCTCGCCCGAGAGCTCGTTCGAGCTGGCCGAGGACATCCGAGACGCGCTGCTCCAGCTAGAAGTAGCTCGACCGCTGACCCAGAGCTACGAGGTCAATGAGGTGCGGCTGCTCAAATCTAACATATGCCCACCTTCTATCGTGCGCGCACCCGACGAGGAGCTCAAGGCCCTGCCCGAACATCTGAAGTACGCATTCCTAGGCGAAAACGAGACCCTGCCGGTCATCATCAAGAATGGCCTCGAGGCAGACCAGGAGCGACGTCTAGTCGAGGTTTTGGGACGGCACAGGCTGGCTATCGGGTGGACACTCGTAGACCTTCGAGGAATTAGCCCATCCGTCTGCATGCATCGCATCCTGCTCAAAGACGGAGCGAAACCGTCGAGGGAGCCTCAGCGCAGACTGAACCCAATCATGATGGAGGTCGTCCGGAAGGAAATCCAGAAGTTGCTCGACGCAGACGTGATCCATCCTATCTCGGATAGCCAGTGGGTCAGCCCAGTGCATGTGGGTGCCGAAGAAGACCGGGATAACGGTCAAGGAAAATGACGCGGGCGAGATGGTCACCACGCGAGTAAAGAACGGATGGCGCATGTGCATCGACTACCGCAAGCTGAACGCGGTAACGCGCAAGGACCATTTCCCCCTCCCATTCATCGACCAGATGCTGGACCGGGTGGCGGGCAAGCCACAATACTGCTTCCACGATGGATTCTCGGGCTACAATCAGATTCCCATCGCACCCGAGGACCAGGAAAAGACGACCTTCACTTGCCCATTCGGCACGTTCGCGTTTCGACGCATGTCCTTCGGCCTGTGCAATGCACCTGGCACATTCCAGTGGCTGGTGACGAGTATCTTCTCGGACATGATCGGCACTTTCATCGAAGTGTTTATGGACGACTTCACGGTCTACGGCGATACGTTCGACATGTGCCTGAGCAATTTGAGCGAGGTGTTGGCACGATGCGTCTCGATGAACCTGGTGCTCAATTACGAGAAGTGCCATTTTATGGTCACTCATGGGGTGGTTCTGGGGCACATTGTCTCGCACGAGGGGATAGACGTCGACAAGGCCAAGATTGACGTGATCAAATCTCTGCCCTACCCCTCGACTGTGCGAGACATCAAGTCTTTCCTCGGGCATGCCGGGTTTTATCGACGGTTCATCAAGGATTTCTCGAAGAAGGCGTTGCCCCTCTGAAGTCTGCTCCAAAAAGACGTACCATTCGAGTTCTCGGACGCGTGCCAAGAAGCTTTCGACGAGCTGAAGCAGGCCTTTACCAGCGCCCCGATCATCCGCGCGCCCGACTGGAGCTTACCATTCGAGATCATGTGCGACGCGAGTGACTACGCGGTAGGAGCGGTGCTCGGCCAACGTGTGGACAAACGGCTTGTTGTCATCTACTATGCCTCGAGGACCTTAGACGCGGCTCAAAGAAATTACTCGACCACAGAAAAGGAGCTGCTCGCCGTGGTCTTCGCGCTAGAGAAATTCAGGTCCTACTTACTCGGCACGAAGGTGGTCGTCTACTCAGACCATGCTGCCATACGGTACCTGATGACCACGAAGGAAGCCAAGCCTCGACTCATTCGATGGATCCTGCTGCTATAGGAGTTTGACGTAGAGATCAAGGATAAAAAGGGCATCGAGAACACCGTGGCCGACCATCTGAGTCGATTGGTTCGAGACGAGGAGCCCGGGGCGATCACCGAGACCTTCCCAGACGAGCACCTATACGCACTGGCGGGCAAGGTGCCCTGGTATGCGCACATTGTAAACTACTTGGTCGGAGGAAAACTGCCCCCCTCGTACTCAAAGGCGCAAGGCATGAAGCTCAAGCACGACTCGAAATTCTACGTGTGGGACGACCCTTACCTATGGAAGATAGGCGCTGACCAGATCCTTCGAAGGTGCGTCCCCAATGACGAGATAGCTTCGGTGCTCAGCTTTTGCCACCAGCACGCGTGCGGAGGCCACTTTGGTCCGAGGAGAACAGCTCGGAAGATCCTAGACAGCGGATTTTTCTGGCCGAGCGTCTTCCGAGACTCGTACGAGCACTGCAAAAAGTGCGACAAGTGCCAGCGAGTGGGCAACATTTCTGCGCGAAGCGAGATGCCGCAAGTGCCCATACTCGTCAATGATGTTTTCGACATATGGGGCATCGATTTCATGGGGCCATTCCCAGTTTCGTGCGGGTACACTTATATTCTCGTCGCAGTCGACTATGTCTCGAAGTGGGTCGAGGCCAAGGCGACCAGACTCGACGATGCCAAGACAGTCGTGGACTTCCTTCGCACGAACATCTTCTGCCGGTATGGCGTACCCAAGGCCATCATCAGCGACCAGGGCTCGCACTTCTGCAATCGAGTAATGGCTGCCACGATGAAGCACTACCACGTCCACCATCGCACATCTACAGCCTATCATTCCCAGACTAAAGGTCAAGCGGAGATCTCCAACCGCGAGATCAAGGGGATCCTCCAGAAAATGGTGAAGCCGACGCGCAAGGACTGGAGCCAGCGCTTGGACGAGGCGCTCTGGGCCTATCGAACAGCCTACAAGACGCCGATCAGGACTTCTCCCTTTCGGCTGGTCTATGGCAAGGCATGCCATCTGCCCGTGGAGCTTGCGCACAAAGCCTACTGGGCGCTCAAGGAATGCAACCCGGACCTGCAAGCGGCCGGACTGGACAGGGGAATGCAACTGTGCGAGCTAGAGGAGCTGCGCCTCGAGGCCTACGAGGGCCAAACAGACTACAAGGCGCGCACCAAGCTCTATCACGACAAGTTCATCCTCCGACGCTCGTTCGAGGTTGGTCAGCCGGTACTCGTCTACTCTTCGCGCCTTCGATTAATGCCCGGCAAGCTGCGGTCAAGATGGACCGGCCCCTTCAAGATCACCAAGGTATTCAACCATGGGGCACTAGAGCTAGAGAGCCCGACCGATGGGAGCCGATTCACTATAAATGGGCAGAGGGCGAAGCACTATCATGGAAAGATCGATTAGACCATCCAGCAATACCGCCTGGCTGAGCCTCCCGACGGAACATGAGGAGACCTCGTCGAGCCAACGACGTTAAACAAAGGCGCTCGCAGGGAGGCAGCCCGTCATTTATTTTCTGCACTTTTATTTTCGTTTCTTGAGTCTGGGAATATGGACACTAACCTTGCACGAAGAGGAACCTCGATGTGGTCCGCGCAGAACTTGGGAGTTGAGGAATCCTTCGAGCAAACCTGGCCTAATGGAGATTCTGACTCGACCAAAGGATTTATCATGGTCGATTTATCGAGAGATCTGAGAATTCCATTTTGCCATGGCAAGGTCGCCCGCAGGCCCGACCAATAGGGGCCCCGCGCGCGCTGACCGAGCACTTGCCGAAACCCTCGACCCAGCACTATCATTCGAAAAATCTGACTCGACAGGAAAGCTCAAAAGGATAAAAGACTGCTATCGAGCGAGACACTTTCGCGACCGCACGAGGGGAGTTGCTGTCTACCCTTAACTCGTCCTTTTCCCTTTGTTCTCCAAGCATGCATAATAATCTGCCCTTGAGTCGTGCCGTGAGGACACGTCTCCGTATAAAAGTGTGGGGTGGGAGAGTCAGTTGTTTTGTCAGCACGTTTACTTCGTTCGCTTGCATAGAGTCAGCACGTTTCCTTTGAAATTTTTCATTTTTGAATAAGGGATGTCATGCCAAGTACCTAGATATGCAGATGTTGATCATAATTGACATGAAATAGATAGACCAGACTACATGTTTGCTCTCGTGAATTTGAATTGCGTGCCAAGCTTTTGAACTTAACACCTTATGTGTCCTTGTGTGTCGAGATAAAAGGCGGATGTGGAGTTGAAAGAAACGCCCTAGTGAGACTTGACGAAGCACTTAAGGCCGGGCATCGAGTTATATGGTTATGCAAAGTTGGTGGAGGCTAGCATTTCGACGCTCAATGGCTCAAGTGGCTCCGTCTGTGCAGCGTCTATGCATGGGCGGGACGGGAAAACAGACCGTCCTGTCTCGAGTTCGAGTAGCCGGGAAAATGGGCGAGCAACCCTCGACCTGACCCGCGCGAAAGGGCGAGGACGAGAAAGAGCGGGAGGGGTATTTCCATATGCTTGCGGGCGATGATTGGACCCCTTCGAAAGAAATGGACGAGCAATTCACATCGAGGGGCAAAACTCAAAGAAAGAAAATATATCAGCCAAATGTGTAGTTCTATCCGAGCCAAAGTGAAAAACCCCATCATGCGCACATCAAGGGCCAAAGGCCAAGTTCACTACGAAAGCCGTCCGAGCAATCAACAAAATGACTCGACCATCAGCTCGAACAATCACGTGCAAGAAGAAGCCAACCAGTATAACCATATGACAAGAGCCCGAAGCCGAGAGTGTAGATCATGGATCTGAAAAGGGCTATCTCCCACTCATCCGAATTGGGTTGCACCTCGACTCAAAGGTAACATGTATCGAGTTACTTTCATTGTCTGAGTATGATATCCTAGTAACGATCGAGTATGCATGAAAAGGCGAAGTCTAGACTAGCGGTTGGTATGCGTATCTAGGAGGCCGAGAGATTTTTGGTGTTCCTCTTATTGCCTAGACTTTGTTCAGGACGAACAAGTTTAAGTGTGGGGTGGTTTGATGGGCCGTATTTATATGGCTCATTGAGCCAACAAATCCCACCAATTTGGATATTTGGTCATACGAACAGTTGCTTGTTAATGTCACTTTGCGTTTCAGGCAATCTTGGGGTTCGAAGAGGAATCTCTCATAAAAGATGGCAATTGTGCCTAAAAGCCACCATGAGGATTATTGGCCGAGAGGTTGGTCGAGTCGCGCCTAGCACTCGAGAAGCCATCCGAGGAATCCCGCGCAGCGTATCCGAGAGTTCGATCGAGAAATGGCGGACCGCACCCGAGCTCAGCGTTCGAGCGGCGCCCAGCGTCTCAGCGCACCCTTCCGAGGAATCCGGCCCTCAATCGAGTCGCTCGGGCAGGCGAGCCCCTTCGACGATTCCGACTCGAGCATTGTGTCTATAATGAAGAACTAGTCGAACAATGTCTTGCAACTGGGGAAGACGCCCGAGCGGATCAGTCGTTGACTCGGCCCGATGATTCCACATGCGCCGATAAGGTCCAAATCAGGTCGCTCGACCAGAAGGGGGAATCTGAGAAAACCAGCTCGACCAAACTTCTTGGAATGGCCTATTATTCGAAGGATTTCTCGCCACCAAGGAAGACGCACGAGTAAATCGGCAGCTGGCCCAGTCTCAAGCTCCGCGCAAACCAGCAAGCGCTGAGGCCAGTTCTCTCGACCAGACGAGCGGACCCGGCGTTTCTCGCTCGAGCGCCCGACCAGCATTCGCATCCAAAGGGCCAAGAACCAAGTCCTCGCCCAAGGTCAAGGTCAAGGGTCAAAGGTCAACATGTCCCCCGCATTTCTCGGCTCGTCCTTCTAGGAGTGACGTCAGCCCTAAGCACTATTTCCAAGGTGTCCTTCGCTCTTGCCAAGTCCTTCATGACCAAAGAGGAAAGTCGGTTTAGCCTTTGCAATGACCAACCCTCTCGTGCCACTCGGCGTGAGAACAAAGCATGGAATATTCCCTTTCATTTCCCCTATATATATGTACCAATTGGGAATGGATTAAGGATCCATCATTCTGAGCAATCAATGAACATTCACTCTAAATTCAGTACTTGTTCATAGAAAGAATCTAGGGAGAAAGGGGATCCGGAATCAAAAGGGAGAAATCCTCCTAGCTTCGAGCTCGACCGGACCTCTCGTCTCTACTCGTTCTTCGCATTTCCTTACGTACGATCATCATGCATTGCTATTGTGTTCTACCCATGAACATGAGTAGCTAAAATCCTACATTCGGTTTAGGGTTTCCTAGATCGTAGCAAAGTTTTGAGACCTTGTGCATAACATTTCTTAGTGTTCTCTAGCTCTTGTGCTCTTGAGATGAATCAACCAACGAAGTTGAGCTGATGCTTGTCGTAGCAAGGCTTCACTGAGTGGTTGATTCCTTACTCGTTGCTTATTGGATCCGAAACGAGACAATAAGTAACTGCACTTAGGCTAACTCACCTTGACATGGGGTTTTAGCCTAGCTTTAGCTAGCAAGCCTATTCCTCGACAAGGGAGTAGACGGTGGTGCAAGGGCTTGAAAGAGCATTGCTTAGGTTGCACTAGAAAAGGTAGCAACCACACCAAGAACACTAGGATCGATGGTTAAATGGCCAATGATAAACTGAGCTACGAGGGAAGAACCCTAGACTGAATGCTTCATCTTTAATAGCAAAACCCTTAGTCATCTCCTTGTTAGCACCCTCAAACACCTACGAACCCCAACTGTACTTACATTTCCTTTGATTTCTCGCAAGAACAAGAAGTAGCTGAACTAATTCCCTTGGGTTCGACCCCTACTTACCGCTCTACTAACCAATAGTGAGCAAAGAGTAGTGGAAAATATAAATTTAATTTGCGAGGCCTGACGACGCCTTGTCACGTAGCTCCCCGACAACGGCGCCAAAATTTGACAGGCGTCGTCGGTACCTGCAAATTTAATATTTATAATTCCTTACTCTTGGTTATGGGTTAGTACAGCGGCAAGCAAGGGTCGAACCCTAAGGAGCTAGATGGTTACTTGTTGTTCTGTAAAAATGAAACAATTGGGTTTTGAGCAATTTAGGAAACAGAGCAGAAATAGGAAATAAAGTGAGAGTTATCAATCAGAGAGAATATTCGATCTAGGGTTTCTAATTGTGACTTTGTTTATCATCGATTTCTAATTATCTATTTTCAAGTTCCTAAGTGTGGTTACTCCGGGTCAGGTTATAACTTAAGGTAGGACCGTTTCAAGTCACTACGCCACAATCTACTCCTGGTCAGGTTATAGAATTCTAGTTCTAGCAAACCTAATACTCCTGGTCAGGTTATATTAGGTTTAGTGCGACTACTTATTCTAACGGGTCAGTATCAAATAAGCAGTAAATAGAGGGTATGGATTGCTCGGTTAAGCTTTACCGATTCGAGTCTCCACTTAACCTTGCAACTCAAACCGAAATTAATGTGCACAAGAACTAGTAGAATGCAAGAATAATATTAAGCATGGAATCTCAAAACATTCGTCACAATAATTGAAACCCTAAACCGAATAAGTGGTTTAGCTAGACATGTTCATGGAATAACAAGACAAAAAAAAGGAAGTAAATTCTTCTCTATTGCCGAAGGAGCGGAGAAGGGAGCTTCGGACCGAGGAGAGAGCTGAGTGATGCTCGAGGGATGAGGGATGATGTAGGATGCTTTGAAAGGTTGAGGAGAGGCTGTATTTATAGTGTAGAATGGGGCTTCGAAGTTTCCAAATTGAGGTTGGCCCATAAACGGTTTTAGGAAACATGTCCTAAAACCGACTTTGCTTGACCTTCAAGTTAACTTCTTGTGCAAGTCTTCCAGCGACTTCTACGGCCTTCCAGGACATTCTAGGAACTTCATAGAAGCCTCTAAACTGCCTCACTCGAGCCCACTGACTTGGCCCAACGCGCGGGGCCTTAAATCGTCGTTTTGCTCATCTCGGCCAATCCCGCTCGTGCGTTTTGTCTGGAAAGTGATATCGTCCGAGTCATTTGTCATTTCGATCACTTTGGTTGAGCCAGAATTGCAAGATTCGTTCGTCTGGTCGAGCCACTTGGATTCAGTGCTGGTCTGCTCGACAGGGCCTTCGGGCGCTGGCCTGGAACTCTGCTCGGCTGCGTCTGGGCCATTCCACTCGTGCGTTTTCCTTGGCTTGGTGACATTGTCGGAATTGTTTTCCATTTTGAGCAACTTGGTCGAGTCAGATTTGTCATCGGAGTCCGTCTGGTCGAGCGACTTGATTTCGGTACCTATCAGCGCGCAAGACCTTTGGAATTGAGCCAACTGCCAATCTGCTCGGGCGTTTTCTTTGGTTCTTCGACATTGACCACCTTATTTGCCATTTTGATCACTTTGCTCGAAGTGGATTCGTCAGATCAGCTCGTTTGCCCGAGCAACTTGAGTTTAGTGTTGGTCAGCTCGACTCCTTGTGATGTTTTTAGCCCAGAATGCCATCTTTTAAGCGCGTTTCCTCCTAGAGCTTCCGAAGCACCTGAAATGCAAAACAACACCAAAAGTAACTTGTTCGCATAATAAAGTGTCGGAAATGGTGGGATTTGATGACTCGATGAGTCGTATAAATACGGCTCATCAGTCACCTTCGTAACCTTTTCTTCCATACATTAGTCCATAGTATGTTTGCTGGGTATACATTATTTTCTTCGCCCAATTGGTTATTATGCAAGCTTTCTGTTTTCTAAATTGAATTTCTAAATTGAATTTATTTATCTCTCAGTCGTTTCTTGTTGTTTTAGTGTAACGACCCGACCGGAGGACCCGATCCGAGCCGTTATAAGCCTAGCCTGTCCTAGCTTTCATGTCATTGCCCTCCCCTAGGTCACCACAACCTAGAGTCTATCACAAAAACCATGGTGGATTGGTGACATGTTAGCTAGTAGGCTAGCTTATCAAGCAAGCACAAGCACTACTCCCACTCGATGTGGGATAATAGTCAATTCAGAATTCGGGGCGTTACATACACCCCCACTTACAGAATCCTAACGTCCTCGTTAGGAGCGAGCAGGACAAAGACACACAAGATCGTCCCTCCATTCGGAGATCGCTCACGGTCACCTACTGCGGAGGTTCGGCTCTGATACCATCTGTAACGACCCGACCGGAGGCCCGATCCGAGCTGTTATAAGCCTAGCCTGTCCTAGCTTTCATGTCATCGCCCTCCCCTAGGTCACTGACAGGTGTCGTTGTACCTGTGCAAAAACATTTGTAATTCCGACTAGCAAGTGGTAAGTCGGGTCGAATCCACAGAGATCGGTGTGAGAATCTGTTTCACTAAGTATAAAAGTAACAATGGGGGGTAAATTCCGAACAAGTCAAATAAAAACGCAAGTAGCAAGTAACAACAATCAATTATCAAGAGAAATGATCACACAAATTCAAGTGTCAAGTATTAAAGCTAAGTGCAAGCTAGAACTTTCGATTGTGATGCAAGACTAAATCATTAACCCAACCGTTTTGATTTCTAATGTTTTACAACTTATAGCTCCCCGCTAGGTTGCACTACAAGTTTTCCTAGGGCGTCAATCCTAGTGGTATATTACTCGTGTCCTAGTTCACTATCCCCGCTAGGTTGCTAGTAAACTTGACAATAGAAATCAACAAACTAACAAGAACTCCCCCGCTAGGGTTCCATTCATGCTAGCACATCAAATCCATGAACATAACATAGTAATATGACACAAAACATAGAAATTCAATATGAGTCTCAAATCAAAGCATCACAATATCAAGTTCTAGCCTACACAAATGAGTTTAGCTACTCATCGTAATGGTATACATCATCAAGAATTTGAGTAAGAATGAAAATGAAAGTAATGTGACGAATCCTTCACCAAACTGCAGCGCTACTCCAAATCCAACTTCGAACTCTTCCAAACTATCTTCTCTAGCCTCTCTTCCCAATCTTCAAAAGTAAGAGCTAACCCTAGATGAATCCCCTTTTTCTTCTCCTTCTCCAGATCTAGCCGCCTGGTTCTCTGTCTCCTCGAGTTCTGTGTAGTTCCCTTCGAGATTGCAAATGAGAAATTATGATTTTCGAGTGCCAGGTGTCCTCCGCGGACGTCTCTTGCTTTACGATCCGCGGACGTCTCTTGAATTACGGAAATGCATAAGACCTCCGCGCCTTTTATTGTTCAGGCGTGCGCGGATGCGACTGAGTCAGTCTTCAAACATATGGACTCCATTCCTTCGACACAAAACCTCCTCTACATGCTCTCTTTAGCCGGTATTCCTTCTATGGTCTCCGAATGTTCCTGAGAATGAAAACTACACACAGGTAGTGAAATAATACACAGGCAAACACTAAAAGACGGGGTTTAAACAACTACACACAGGTAGTGAAATAATACACAGGCAAACACTAAAAGACGGGGTTTAAACATATAAAATAGTCGTACAACTACGACTTATCAGTCACCACAACCTAGAGTCTATCACAAAAACCATGGTGGATTGGTGACATGTTAGCTAGTAGGCTAGCTTATCAAGCAAACACAAGCACTACTCTCACTCGATGTGGGATAATAGTCAATTCAGAATTCGGGCGTTACATACACCCCCACTTACAGAATCCTAACGTCCTCGTTACGAGCGAGCAGGACAAAGACACACAAGATCGTCCCTCCATTCGGAGACCGCTCACGGTCACCTACTGCGGAGGTTCGGCTCTGATACCATCTGTAACGACCCGACCGGAGGACCCGATCCGAGCCGTTATAAGCTTAGCCTGTCCTAGCTTTCATGTCATCGCCCTCCCCTAGGTCACCACAACCTAGAGTCTATCACAAAAACCATGGTGGATTGATGACATGTTAGCTAGTAGGCTAGCTTATCAAGCAAGCACAAGCACTACTCCCACTCGATGTGGGATAATAGTCAATTCAGAATTCGGGGCGTTACATTTAGACTGTGGTTTGTGCACTGCTGATGCGTAATTTCTTGTTTTTGTATCCTGATCATTTTGTCCGCTGTTTTTTTATATCTTCCTTTAACTTATTAAATAGATTTGCGCATGTTCTGTTTTCTGCAAGGTAAAGGGTACTTGTTATTGGTTTTTGTGCATAACTAAATAAGAGAAGCAGTCAAGTGAAGGGTTTGAAATTGAGAACGAAGCTTCCAAAATTCATCGAGACTGATGCAACTTCAGTGGAGGGTTCAAAGTTCCGAAGGCTATTTTCATCGCGCACTGCTTCCCTTGTTTCATCTACATGTCCGCAGCTGGATGCTGTAGTTTAGCAGATGACGGAGCTCCAGCGGCAGCAGATGATGCAGTTCCAATAGCAGCAGCATCATGTCATCATTGACTTGACGCAGGCTCTTTTGAGGGCCAACAACGCTCAGCCCTAGCGTCGCGAGGAAGACGAAGACCTACAGTCCAGTGATTAGTCTCGTTGTTGGTCATATTTTGAAATTGTGATACACTTTTGTTGGAAGATGTAGACTTTTTGGAGTGCTATCTGTTGCAGTACTATGACCAAGAATAATGAAATTGTAATCGATCTTAGCAGGTTTCTGGAATTCTTATTGCAATTAATTTTGGCAAAATAAATCTAGGATTATTTGTAATTTACAGTAATTCACTAAATTTTAAATAATTTAAAATAACATATTCATAAAATATTGCCACGTTGTGGTAACACCTCACGCAATGAATTAAAGCTGACGTTAGATTGTCACATTGTTATCGCAGGTGGCTTTGCGAGAACGCTGCGAAAACCATGTGATGACGACGTACGCATTCTAGAAAGGTTATTGTATAGAGTTAACGTTCCTTTAATGTAAAATCCTTACCTTAAGTAAAATTGCGATAAGACTCCTTGTTAACGTAATGTTCTGCATTTCGAGAACCATGCGATAACTACACGTGTATTTTGTGTTCTCGCCCATTTAATCCGAAATTTGTAACTTGGCCGAGTCTTTTCTTGGATGCATTTGAGATAACTCGGAGTGGCATTAGGCATGGGCGAGCTATACGTGGCTTAGCAGAGCTTTTTGTGTCCGAGGCAAAGGCACTCTCCTACTTATCCGAGCTATAATGGGCTTGCCCGAGGTACTTTACAAGTCGAGAATTCGACTTGTATTTTTCCGCATCTTCCTTAGGTTTTGACTCGTTACCGTGTATTTTTAATGCGATTTGACACTCTTTTGCCCTTTCAGGTATAATATTCATGCAACACCGTACAAACCCTTTGGAAAAGTAGAACTAGTCGAAACGAGGCAAAAAAAAAGAAAGCAAAAGGAGCCAAAAGATTGCCATTCTCAACAAGTTTATACCAACTGTCTTGAGCCAAAGAAACTACGAGCTCGAGGGCAATGTGCTGCAAACCGCAAGACAGTTTCGACCGGGCGACCGTGTAGTGCACCTTAGGGGTGTGCACGTGACAGGTTAGGACGGGTTACTCGTCTCCCTAACTTGACCCGAAACGTTGACCGGGTCACTAAGTACAATCCGAACCCGACCTGAAAGTCGCTTGTACAAACCCTAGCCCGATCTTAAAAGTTGAATCATAAAAAAAAATCTGAAACACATATGAATAAATCTAAAATATATATAATCTCAAATAAAAATAAATTTTAAGCGTAAAAATATCCAACACCCTAACAAAAAAATTTGGGAGTCGTCGGACGGAGAGAAAAATCACGAGAGATGTTCACTCGGCACTCTGGAGGGATTTTCTTTTCCATGTGAAAAGAAAATAAAAAATATTTCTATTTGGTATTGTCAATTAACTATTCATAATATACTATAACGATAAGATAGGCAAAAGAAAATAAAGAATATTTCTATTAGGTATTGTCAATTAACTATTCATAATCTACTATAAGATAGACAAGGCGTTAGAATTGTGCAAAGTTTTCAGCAAGTGTCTAGATTAATATTTATATTATTTTTATATAATATATTTGGTATCGGGTTAGGATTTATGGAGATGGGTAACCTAAGCCATAACACGAACTCGTTCAAACCTGGAGCGGGTTGGGTCCATGTATATCCTAATTTAGTCGGATTAGGGACGGGTTCGTGGGACGGGACGAGTCCTGCACACCCTAGTGCACCTCCTTAACTCCCCAACCTGAACGATGTCGTTTCGACCAGAACACAAATTTCTGCAGTCTTAGCAAAGACCGGATCAATCGAGGCAATTTAGTTTTTCTTTGGACAACAACTTAAAGGTCGGACCTATACAGCTGTACCTAGCTATATATACAGACACCCGGGTGTCGCGGAGAGAGAGTTGCATGCGTTAGATTCTTGCAAGACGGTTTCTGTACAAGAAGAGGGTTTTGCCCAAAATCGATCATCCAGTCCTGAGAGCTGCAAGAGGGGACGACCCATTAGTACTTCCTTCTCTTTTGCCCTCCTTTGTTTTATGGGGTCATATGGAACCCTCTAATAACATAACTTGATCTGAATCTTAAGACACCTTTGTTAGTATTGAGTTTCTATTTTGGGTTGTACTTCACTTGTTGTTATTACTGTACTATGCATAGGCGTCCAAGGAGATCTCTATGAGTATAGGGTAAGGACCATCAACTATGAACTCGAGGGAGTGACGCTGATGATCCTAGAAAACCAAGTGTTTTACCTTAATGTGACGGTGTTCTCGAGGGTGACTCATCGTACATCGCAATAGGCTAATTATCACTAGTCCGCAAGGAGTGGCTATGCAACAAAGGTCGGTAGGCACGAGCTCCGAACTGGACATAGACAAACAATACCGAGGGGTTGAGGCATGCGTGCGAGATGCATCTTTAGACGTTGCAAATCTTCGTATACACTTTAAGGTGTAATAAAAACCATTGTCAAAAGAATTTATAATTGGAAGTCCAAGTCGAACCCAAGGGAGCAAACATTATTATATGCTAAGAGAAATTGTATATATTACTTGGCTACATCTATCGACTTGAATTTTTGTGTGATTTAATTTAAAACCTAGCAAGCAAGTCAAGGGGGTTAAGACTCGATTAAAAGGCGTTTCAAGACTTACTCTCCTCTTTGCATTTCTCAATGATCATATACACGGATTTCAAATATTAAAGTACTATGAATAGCGTTAAAACCTAGCATAAGCTTAAGTGAACCCATTCTCATTGGTATCAAACCTAAATATATGCTTTATAATTTAGAACTTCACTCTTTCAAGATGTCGCTTCATTCTAATCCACTGGCTCGTGCTTTAACTATCATTAAAAGGCCAACCAAGTGGGAATTGACATTTAAATACTAGTTTAGCTTCCACACTTTGCATCTACTTTCACGAACACTAGGTGTGGATCATTTTCACCCATCCAAACTACAATTAAGCTCTTTCAATACTTGGATACAAGTTTTAAGATAAACATGTCACTTAGGCATTTCAACAAATACTTAGTAACATGTTAGTAAATGGAGCTCTACTGAAAAGGAATTCAACAACATTGATTATGGAATCCAACATATATTCAAGATCATTAAGTACCAAGGAGGGTTGTCAAACCCTAAAAATCAAGGGACTACTCACACATCATGTAAGACAACATAGTTAAAGTAGTATTCATAAAGAAATAACAAGTAGAGTATAGAGAAATATGATGATCAAGCGTAGTTTCCTCCTTCACTCTTTTCTTCTTCTCCTTTGGTTGGATCCTTGATAATCACCTTGATTTGACCATTCTCCCTTAGTCTTTTCTCTCAAAAACCAAGCACACCATAGTCAAAACCTTCTCTTTCTATTTATAGCTTCGAGAGAAAAATCCAGACATTCAGGTGAGGCTTGGGTGAGCTTGGTGGAGCAGGGGAAGAATTTCATCGAGGCTCGGGAGAGCTCTCGAGCGAGCTTAAACTAGCAGACGAGGATCTTCATCAAGGCTCCGGTGAGGTTCATCGCGTTCACCCGATCTCAGATAGCAGAGGCTCCTCGAGTGTGCGAGGCTCGACCGGGCTTCTCTAGACTCGGGCACCAATTCATTAAGCAGAATTTTTACGAAATTTCACTAAACCTCGTGACCTTGGCGAGCTTACCCAGGGTCGGTCGAGCCTATTCCCGCAGATATTGACCAAATTATGAGCTCATCCAGGCTCGTGTAAGCTCTGCTAAGCTTCAGTTCCATTCGTGTGGGCTTTCTTATATTTCTTTATCAAAACTTTTGTTTTTTCGAATCCTTGTTTCTAGGCTTTAACGTTGATGGAGAGTTGTTTTGTTCGTTAAATGTAGAAATAGGGGAAAATGTCATCAAAATAAAGATGGAAATGAAACAAAGCCTTAGCGAAATATGTCAACTGATAAGTTGAAAACTCGACTTATCATCTTCCACTACTGATGAGAATAGCCGAGGGGTGGAATATGTTTTGATAGACGCATTAGCCGTAGTCGACCCATATAGACTCTCACACTATACCGGGTTGCGAGTGCTTGGAGTTATGACATGTAACTAAGTGTTTGATGAAATGCCTGAATAACATGTTGATCTTAAAACTTGACAAAAGTATCGATGGACCTTCGGAAAGGTTTGGATGTTGTGAATATGATCATATCTAGTGTCTACGACAGTAAATGCATAGATATGAAGTGAACTGGGGGATTATTGCCTATAACATTTATTACCTTGGGAGATGTTCCGAGGATAATAAAGGCAATAGAGTTAACCAACAATCTCGATGGAGTGAGGATTCTAGTTAAGATGGTTTGGCTAAGAATAGATTCACATAAAAATTGGTCTACCTTAGTCTAAGCTAGGTTCTAAACTATTTAACACCTTGATATGCATAATTCTTGTATACGTGATCAATCAAGTTTAAAACCCTTGCATTGTTAGTGATTAATTGAAATTCATCCCATACTTGATTTGTAGAAAGAAGTAGCCAAGTAATATATGCAACATTGTCCTAGCGCATAATCCCATTTTCTCCTTTGGGTTCGACTTGGTCTTACCGGTCAATACAATTTGACTAGCTTATTACTACATCTTGGACCTCATCGATTTAAGAGTAGAAAACTTGCACTGTCAAAATAGCGTCGTTACCGGAGAGCAATGGTTAGATTATCTCTAGGATAGTTTGCATGACACTTCGACTACTTAAGTTTTGTTTTTACTCTCTTGTTACTTGTGTTTCTTGAGTCTGTCACATTATCCTCACTTGTCTTGCTTGCTTTTCTCCTTGTAGGTGTGACGTGCGCCGTCTGATGCGTCAAATTTAATATTTATAATTTCCTACAAACAATTATCTAGCGGTAAGCAAAATCCCAAAAGAGTTTGTTTGTAAAGTTGTATCTGTAGACAATTACAGAAAATTGGGGGTTTTTAGCAGTGTGAGTGCAAAAGAGGAAAACACAAGTGCAAAGTTTCAATCAGAGAAAATATTCAGCTTAGGGTTTCTATTGTGACACGTTTATCATAGACTGCTAATGATCAAATTCCAAGTTTCAAAGTGTGATTATTCCGATAAAGGTAACAACCCGAAAAAGTTATTAGACTTCTAGTTCTTTCCTAAACACAATAATCCAAGTTTCAAAGTCTAGATGTTACGATCTACCTTTACGACAAAGTATCCAGTTGATAACGGTAAGAATTATTTGCTCAATTAAGCTTTGCGACAAAGCTTCCACTTAATCTAACAAGTTAATTGATGTGATGAAGCACAAAAACTAGTAAAACATGAAATTACATTAAGAAAAAAGTCTCAAAATGTACTGATAATGAACCAAACCCTAAACTGAAATAAGAAATTTAGCTACTCCTAGTCATAACAAAAACACAAGTATTTTTTGAATGAAAGAAATAAAAAACTCTTCTCTTCGTCGAAACTTCGCGTTCTTCTCCAGAGCCGTCTTCAAAAGTAGGGTTTGATGTAGAATGATGGATACCCTTCTCGAAACCATTAATTTATAAGTTTATGGGTTTCTCAGTCTATTTTGTGCCCAAATTGTCAATTCTCGAAACTGCTGACTGACATGTGTCGTTGTACCTGTGCAAAAACATTTATATTTTCCGACTAGCAAGTGGTAAGTCGGGTCGAATCCACAGAGATCGGTATAAGAACCTGTTTACTAAGTACAAGAGTAACAATGGGGAGTAAATTCCGAGCAAGTCAATAAAAGACGCAAGTAAGTAACAACGATCAATTATCAAGAGAAATGATCACACAAATTCAAGTATCCAATGTCAAAGAACAGTGCAAGCTAGAACTCTCTATTGTGATGCAAGACTAAATCATTAACCTAACCATTTTGATTTCTAACGTTTTACAACTTATAGCTCCCCGCTAGGTTGCACTGCAAGTTGTCCTAGGGTGTCAATCCTAGTGGCATATTACTTGTGTCCTAGTTTACTATCCCCGCTAGGTTGCTAGTAAACATGACAATTGGAATCGACAAACTAACAAAAGCTCCCCCGCTAGGGTTCCACTCAAGCTAGCACATCAATTCCATAAACAAAGCATAGCAATATGGCGCAAAACATAGAAAATCAATATAAGCGTCAAGTCAATACATCACAAATTCGAGTTCTAGCCTACACATATGAGTTTAGCTACTCATGTTAATAGAATACATCATGAAGTTTGTAATGAAATGAAATGAAAATACTATTATCGAATAATCCACCAAGCTTTCTTCAATTCTTCTCCAAATTGTTTTCTCTTCTCAAGCCACTGATCAATCTTCCTTTTCCTTCTTCCAAACGCACGGCCAAAAGGACTTGGCCAAAAGAAGACCAGCAACCTTTCTCACTATTCTTTTACTTCCAAAAATTGGCTCAGCAACACTCCTTCAATTCACGACCAAAACTCTTTTCAAACCTCCAAGTCACACGGCCAAAAGAAAAGACTAGCGTGTCTTTCTCTCCTCTTGGGATGAATATGCTGCTGGAACGAATTACTGCTGCTGGGATGATGATTTAGACAAATGCTTCTTAGGACCAAAACCTTCTCTCCCAATTCTACACGGACCAAAAGCCGTGTCTATTTTCCACACTGAAAAACGAGGTCTGGCCGCCTCCGGTCGCCTAGGGTTTGCATCTTCTTCTTCTCCTTTTACAGCCCTCGAAGTGTCAAAACGACATTACGAAATTCGACTGCCAGCTGTCCTCCGCGAACGTCTCTTGATTTATGCTCCGCGGACGTCTTATGATTTATCATAATTGTTAAGACGTAAGTGACAGTAATTCTTCAGACGTAAGTGCCCGCGACTGAGTCAGCATTCAATCATTTGGACTTCATTTCTTCGATGCAAAACATCTTCTAATGGGCTCCCTTACCCTATATTCCTTCTATGGTCCCCGGATGTACCTGAGAATGAAAACTACACAACGGTAGTGAAATAATATACAGGCAAACACTAAAAGACGGGGTTTTAACACATAAAATAGTCGTACAACTACGACTCATCAAACTACCCCACACTTGAACTTGTTCGTCTCGAACAAGAACAAAGCCATAGAAAGAACTACAACGTACTAGTCATGTCAATCCTTAAATCTCAATCCTAAATCCAGTCTATAATCCTATCATGCTTAAGATTCTATCAATGCGAGTAAACATAGATGTTTCGATACTTGTTACCTCGCGAGATGAAATTCAAATGACCTTGGATGAATGGGAGATAGTCCACTATAGGTACCACGGACATTGCATTCTTTTCTGAGTTTTGGTCTTTTGATTGAGTCAGCGGCTTTCTCTGACACGTGATTAATTCACCGCTTTCATACCATTGAGTCTTGAATTCTTTAACTTGTTTGGACTTTGATAAACGACACATCTTTGCTTGAATCAATCATATTCTGATTTTCTTCTTACTTGATGGTTTGGCTTCGGCTTTTGAATTTGTTTCTTGTCCCCATAATCATTTGCGCCCTTGAACCACTCCAATCATAGCCTCCGAATAACAGCATAGGAGTTCGTCCCGCTCTTTTCTCATCCTCGTCTTTTCTGCATGAGGCAAGGTAGGGGTTACCCACCCATTCCCAGCTACTTCGACTAGAGATGGACAGTTTGTTTTCTCTGTCCCGTCACCACTGCGAACGCATGAATAAACTTGTATACTTGGTGACGGAGCTACTCTTAGGATTAGGCTAGTGAAGCGTCAACCTCCACCGCTTTTCTCAATCATCAGAACCAAAACTCAGATTTTCCTGCAACTTGCCGTACCTTTCTAGGACATTTCTTTCAACTCCACATCCCTGCATACCACAACTCACAAGAACAAAGCATCGAAAATTTTGAAATTTCGCATTTTTAGTCAAATGAGCACAATAGTCATACAAAGCTGGAAATAAGCTTTCAACATAGAAGGAAAGCATAGCAGTACATCATCAGTTCATCACGAGTTCATCAAGAAACATGAAATGCGACATAAAAATTGAAAAAAAAACAGACACGACTCACCACTGACTCGACTCACTCTATAACATCCCACCCCACATTTAGATGGACCTGTGTCCTCACAGTATAATTCAAGAGATGAGATGCATAACAAAACAGACTCACACAAAATTAGACTCGACAGACTCAAAAAAAAAAATAAAAAAAAATAAAAGAGGGAACTGGTACTCCCCTAATAGTCCGGTGGTGGTGGTTTCAGATCTTGAAAATGAGCCTAATTTAAATTCTGCACTATTCCGCGGACGTCTCATGAATTTCCTGCCCGCGGACGTCTTATGATTTATCATAATTGTGAAGACGTAAGTGACAGTAATTCTTCAGACGTGGGCCTGCGCCACTGAGGTAGAATTCCTTTCTTCGTTCAATCACCTGAAATCACCAAAAATAAAAATGCACTCGGGGCGCCTCATCATGGTACCAATTCCACAAACTAATCGACTCTTAACATGTGTAAAGTAAAAAAACACACCGGGTTGCCTCCCGGAAAGCGCCTTTGTTTTACGTCCTTGGCTGGACATTACCTCTTTAGGGATCACAAGTTAGGATCCCATGGGCGTTTGAGGTCAAACTTCTTAATTCTCTAGTGATACTCATAGCCCTCATCGAGTGGTGCTCTCTTGTCTCTCCATCCTGGTTTCCATCCAAATGTGTCATGTCTCGATCGCCTCCTCGCGTATGGACGGTCGTGATCATCGTGAACATGGAAGTTTGATGTCTTGCCACCAAACGCAAGTGACAACCAGCGTGTTCCCATGTCAATCTTGGTTTTGGTGGCAAGGAGGAATGGTCGTCCCGAAATAGGTGTCGGAGGGTCATTATCTCTAGCATTGGTTTTAGTGGCCGAGAGGATTGATTGTCTCAAAATCAGTGCAAGAGGACCGTTGGCGCTGGTGTCTCCCATCTGAAAAATGTAAGAGTCAACATCACGGGTGATTGTGAAGGTACCTAGGTCCTTACACTTTTCGGGCAGCGCTTGTTGACTCGTGACGAGTGGGTGTTCCATCATTGGCTCTTCCGGCTCATGCTTCGCTTCCAACTCATCTTCCAGCTCGTCATTATCGATCACATGGTCTTCGGGAGCTATCATCTGCTTTGGGAATGGTAGAGGGGTGTTAGAATTTGGAATTTCGTTACCTGAAACTGGGGAGCCCACGCACGTCTCTTGAATTACACCCGCGGACGTCTCTTGCATTTCTGGTAATTCTTCAGGCGTCCGCGCCTTAATTGTTGAGACGTCCGCCGTAGCCACTGAGGTAGAGTCTTCATTCAGCTCTTCTTCTCGCATTTCGCAGACGGCGCTGGAAAGCTGACATACTTGCTTCTTTAGCTCTTTGACGTCTTCAGCTTGTAGGTCCATCTGTCGACTGAGCTCTTTGAACATGCCTCTCATTTCTTTTCTAAATTCCGTGATCGGGTCCTTCATCTCATGTTGATCTTCCTCGTTGTCTTCGTCAGCACGAATTGCCTCATCCATCCTATTGCACCAAGGTGCCTCATTGCTATACGGCGCATAAATTCCTCTCATAGTGCGTCCCGGATCTCGACGCCTAAGTAACTGTCCATAATGGTTTCCTCCACCGAGGTATTCTCGATCCAATTCATCCTCGTAATCATCGTGTCTAGCTGCACGAGGTCTAGCAAACTCATTCACAAATTTCTGATTTCTGGGGGGTGGTAGTCTTCGATTAACACTCCTTTGCTCTTCATAATCACGAATTGGTTCACTATAATAGGAATACATAGCGAACCATAAAACCAAACAAAAACAATAAAAGAAACTAAAAGAAAGAAATACTTAGTGAGATTCTTCGTTACCAATCCCCGGCAACGGCGCCATTTTGACAGGTGTCGTTGTACCTGTGCAAAAACATTTATATTTTCCGACTAGCAAGTGGTAAGTCGGGTCGAATCCACAGAGATCGGTATAAGAACCTGTTTACTAAGTACAAGAGTAACAATGGGGAGTAAATTCCGAGCAAGTCAATAAAAGACGCAAGTAAGTAACAACGATCAATTATCAAGAGAAATGATCACACAAATTCAAGTATCCAATGTCAAAGAACAGTGCAAGCTAGAACTCTCTATTGTGATGCAAGACTAAATCATTAACCTAACCATTTTGATTTCTAACGTTTTACAACTTATAGCTCCTCGCTAGGTTGCACTGCAAGTTGTCCTAGGGTGTCAATCCTAGTGGCATATTACTTGTGTCCTAGTTTACTATCCCCGCTAGGTTGCTAGTAAACATGACAATTGGAATCGACAAACTAACAAAAGCTCCCCCGCTAGGGTTCCACTCAAGCTAGCACATCAATTCCATTAACAAAGCATAGCAATATGGCGCAAAACATAGAAAATCAATATAAGCCTCAAGTCAATACATCACAAATTCGAGTTCTAGCCTACACATATGAGTTTAGCTACTCATGTTAATAGAATACATCATGAAGTTTGTAATGAAATGAAATGAAAATACTATTGTCGAATAATCCACCAAGCTTTCTTCAATTCTTCTCCAAATTGTTTTCTCTTCTCAAGCCACTGATCAATCTTCCTTTTCCTTCTTCCAAACGCACGGCCAAAAGGACTTGGCCAAAAGAAGACCAGCAACCTTTCTCACTATTCTTTTACTTCCAAAAATTGGCTCAGCAACACTCCTTCAATTCACGACCAAAACTCTTTTCAAACCTCCAAGTCACACGGCCAAAAGAAAAGACTAGCGTGTTTTCTCTCCTCTTGGGATGAATATGCTGCTGGAACGAATTACTGCTGCTGGGATGATGATTTAGACAAATGCTTCTTAGGACCAAAACCTTCTCTCCCAATTCTACACGGACCAAAAGCCGTGTCTCTTTTCCACACTGAAAAACGAGGTCTGGCCGCCTCCGGTCGCCTAGGGTTTGCATCTTCTTCTTCTCCTTTTACAGCCCTCGAAGTGTCAAAACGACATTACGAAATTCGACTGCCAGCTGTCCTCCGCGGACGTCTCTTGATTTATGCTCCGCGGACGTCTTATGATTTATCATAATTGTTAAGACGTAAGTGACAGTAATTCTTCAGACGTAAGTGCCCGCAACTGAGTCAGCCTTCAATCATTTGGACTTCATTTCTTCGATGCAAAACATCTTCTAATGGGCTCCCTTAGCCTATATTCCTTCTATGGTCCCCGGATGTACCTGAGAATGAAAACTACACAACGGTAGTGAAATAATATACAGGCAAACACTAAAAGACGGGGTTTTAACACATAAAATAGTCGTACAACTACGACTCATCACTGACATCATTAAAAATGCTAATGATGTCACGTCACGCCCAAGGAAGATGTTACGCCCACTCCCAGCGTTGACGTTATCAGCAATGCTCTAACGTCTTCTTTGGGTGCGGTCTCCACTGGTTTGGCTTTCCTCTTTCTACGCTGAAGTTCTGACTTTGACTCTCAGTTGGTCCTTCTAAATGACGTTGGATGCCCTTGTGTGAACTAGAGTGTTGTAGATAATTGAGTCAGCTACACAATGACGTGTAGGTCATATTTTTCTGATCAGTGGTCTATTCCCAGCACTCCGTCGAACCTCCAAAGGTCTAATCTGCCACTGTGGTGTTTTTGGCATGAAATGCCGTCTTTTATGCGCGTTTACTCGTAAAGTTTCCGAACCACCTGAAATACAAAACCATACTAAAAGAAAATGTTCGCATATAAAAGTGTCAAAATAAATGGGCTTAGTGAGTTTGACGAGTCGTTTAAATACGACTCATCAAACCACCCCACACTTAAACTTGTTCGTCCCGAACAAGAACAAGTCATAGAAGGAAAACAAATATAACACCACAATTTCTACGACGACCTGAAGAGATGCACATGAATATGAGTTGCTAGTCTAGATTTAACTTTTCTATGCATAACTCAATCGTTACTGAAATCATCATGCTTAACATAGAATTAACTTGATACATGTTACCTCTGAGCTGAAAGTCAAACGACTTCGGATGAATGGGAGATAGTCGTCTTTAGACTCATGATCTACATTTGATGTCCCGGACTCTAGCTATATGGTTATACTTCATTGCTTTTTCGGGCACGTGATTCATTGGAGCTTTAAGGTTATGTTGTGAACTTTCTTTGGTCTTTCGCTCTTGATGTATGAATGATGTACTTCACTTTTTCTGTATAAACCTTCACAACTTGGCTGATTTTTCTTGAGCTTTGCTCCTTGATTGTGAAATGCTTGTCCTTTTCGTCTTTTGTTTTGAAGGAGGTCCAATCATCGCCCGCAAGCATATGAAAATACCTCCCCGCTCTTTCTCATCCTCGCCCTTTTTGACGCGAGTCAAGATGAGGGACAGTCACCTTTTCCCGATTACTTTGGACTATTGATAAGATGGTCTATTTTTCCCGTCTCGCCTATTTACATAAACGCTGCAGCGACGGAGCAAACCCTGAACAATAAAATCTCAAAGTGCTACCTCCACTAAATCCATATAACCACATAGTTAGAAATCCGGTCCTTTGATTGCTTCGTCAAGTCTCTTTAAGACGTTTCTATCAACTCCACATTCCTGTTTATCTCAACTCAAAATGACACGTAATGGGTTAAATTCACATGTAAAAGCACAATTCAAATTTCACGAGACAAATGCAATATAGTCAGCATCATTTATTTCACATCATCCATATCCAATACTATTCAAGAAACAGAGAGGAATTTATACTTCCATCCAAAAAAAATTAACAATGTAAACATAGGAAACGTGTTGACACAATACAATATGCAAAAAACATAAACGTGCTGACATAGTACAATATGCAAGAAAATATAAATGTGCAGGCACAATGACTGACTCTCCCACCCCACACATTTGAACTAAATCGTGTCCTCATGGCTCGACTTAAGTTCAAAGACACAAACAATGCAAGACACACATGTATAGGGAAAAAGAAAATAGAGATTAAAGTGAACAGGCACTCACCTCGTCTCGTTGCGTGAGGGTAAAAATTATTATCAAACGAGTCAATCAACGATGGTCAATACTGATCAACGGTCAACCGCGCCCAATGTAGACACTAGGGGCGCTGTCAATGCCTTAATGAACTCATGGAGCGCGACGTTAAAGTCAAATCAGCGCGCGGGCCTATTATCAAAGCTGGGCGCGATCCGCACTGGAGCAGACCTGTTTACTGCATAAAAAACATCTCTTTCCCAAAACAATAAGTCAAAATAGACTTGGTTAGATGACACAAGACTGAACAAGACTCAAACAGACACAAAAATGAAGGAAAATAAAAAAAAGTTGTCAGGCTGCCTCCCTGCGAGCGCCTTTGTTTAACGCCGCTTGCTCGATGATACCTCATTAAGGATCACAGGTTGGGATCCCATGGACGTGTAAGGTCAAACTTCTCCTCAGTAAATCCTTCCTTCTACTCATAGCCTTCATAGAACCGTGCTCTCTTGTATTTTCTTTATCAATTAGGCGGGTTAGCCTTCACATCCTCCTGAGTTTGCGAGGACACCTTGCTTACAGCCACTACTTTTGCTGCATTACTGGTCTCATCTTGTGGGTCTGGAAGTAGGGCAGCAAGGTATGATGTGTTCACGATGTCCGGTGGCTTCTTCATGCACATACGGTCAACGTCCTCATAAATGTTTAAATGCGATGTCTTGCCAGCAAACGCAAGTGAAAACAAGCCTGTTTCCATGTCAATCTTGGTCTTTGCGGCAAAAAGGAATGGACGTCCCAAGATAAGTGTTGCAGGATCATCATCTCTAGCATCTCCCATTTGCAAAACATAAAAGTCTGCAGGAACAACAAGATCTCCTACATGGAGTGTTAGATCTACAAGCAAACCTACTGGACGAACAAGAGATTTATCCCCTAACTCTACCAGAAGCTTAGGAGGTTTCAATGGACCAAGTTTCAAAGAACAGTATAAAGAATATGGCATGGCATTAATTGCAGCACCCAAGCCAATTAAACAATGATGAATGGATGTCTCACCAACACCACAGGTGACTGTGAAAGCACCAAGGTCCTTACACTTTCCTAGTGGTTCTCCTTGACTCTTAGTAGGTGCGTGCTCCATCGTTGGCTCTTTTAGTTCATGCATTGCCTTCAACTTGTCTCCTATTCATCCTTGTCAATCATAGGCTCTTCAGGAGCTCTTATCTACAAAGAAAACGAAGCGGAAGGTTAGTTTTGGAATGTGCATCAATGCCGGTCACGCCCGCTTCAGACGTTATGGCCGCGCCTGGCTTTGACATAAGTGGCGTGCCACTTGAAACGGTTTATGGATTTTTTTTGGGTGTGAGTGTGAAGCGAAATATGTGCAAGGTGACAAGTTAACCTTAAAAAAAAATAAAGGTACATGTTCGCTTCGCACATGTCACTGTATAGTGTTTACATTTAAAGAGAGCAGAGATAAGGTTAACATCAAAAGCTAAATTTGTGCCGACTCTCTTCTCATACATGCTGCAACTCTTTTCTCCTATTTGAGTTTTGTTTTTCCTTTTTTGCCCTACTTTTAAACTTCGTTTTTACCGTGTTCCAAACTCAAATATCATTTTTGCCATATTTTTAATGAAACTGTTTTGGGGAAAACGATTTTGCTCATTTTCGGTAACAACCGTTTTCCTGGAAAACGATCTAGTTGAGTTTCAACTAAACCGGTTTGGGAGAAAACGGTTTGATGATTAAGCGTATGCGTGACAAATTTTGGTCCCACGTGGACCAAGGGATACACATTATCTCGGCCACGTTCGGGGGAAACTGTTTCATTAAAAAAAATCAGTGAAACGCGGGAAAACAGTTTCATTAAAAATCATTATATTCGACTAAAACCGTATTCCCAAAAACGGTTTCTTATGTGGAACACTTACTCATCAAACCGTTTGCTCCCAAAACGATTTCATTAAAAATAGGGCAAAAGTGATATGTGAGTTTGGAACACGGTAAAAATGCAATTCGAATTTGGAAGTAGGGCTAAAAGAAAAAAACTCCTATTTTATACACTTTACTACATTAAATTTGTTGAGTGATATATGAAAAAATTGTACATATTTTACAAATTAAGTCATAATTCGGAAACGTCATCTATAATTCGTTTGGTTAAAATCATGACATAGTTAGGCCCTGTCCATTTGAACTCTATTTTGTGATGGTTAAGATAAGATAAGTTACTTTCAGTTACTATAAGTTACTTTCAGTTACTGTAAGTTACTTTCAGTCACTATAAGTTAATATAAGTTTCAGTTAAGTTGAGTTAAGTTACTTTCAACATACCATCATCATCATCATACCATCATCATACCACCATCATCATCATCATATCATCATCATTATCATACTATCATCATATCATATCATCATCATCATATTACTATTCATCATCATCATAACATCAGCATCATCATCATCATAGTACTATTCATCACCATCATCACAACCATCACCATCATCAGTATATTACTATTCATCACCATCTTACTATTCATCACACCATCATCATCATCAGTATATTACTATTCATCATCATAATATTACTATTCATCACCATTATCAGTATATTACTATTCATCACCATAATATTACTATTCATCACCATCATCACAACCATCATCATCATCATCAGTATATTACTATTCATCATCATAATATACTATTCATCATCATCATATTACTATTCATCACCATCATAACAACCATCATCATCAGTCTATTACTATTCATCATCATCATAATATTACTATTCATCATCATCATAATATTACTATTCATCATCATAATATTACTATTCATCATCATGTTACTATTCATTACCATCATCAGTATATTACTATTCATCATCATCATATTACTATTCATCACCATCATCACAACCATCATCATCATCGTAATATTACTATTCACCATCATCATCATATTACTATTTATCAATCAATATAAGTTTCAGTTAAGTTAATATCAGTCACTATAAGTTACTTTCAGTCACTATAAGTTACTTTCAGTTAAGATAAGATAAGACACTATAAGTTAGAGTTCAAATGGACACACCTTTAATAGAAAGTGTACCACAATTCATCGGGTAATAATTTGCATCAAAAATCAAATTTCCACCTGATCTGTGAAAATTAAATGGGATGGAATGATAGATATTAAACTAATGAAGCTGTGGATTACAATTGATACAATATGTTATGCTAAACGTCCATCAACTTTAACCATCTAACTTCTATCCAAAAAAAAAAAAAAAAAAACTTTAACCATCTAACGATGTGTTATATATGGAATGTGAAACTGATACAAAAGAAAGTAAAGGTGAAAGGGCGGATTCTGCGACCATTGTAAACCTAAATTTCTAGCCGTCTAGTTGTTGTCTATTCATCAGAAACAAAAGTTTTGCCTTCATAGTACTTCCTCTCACTTTCGGACTTCTTCTCGTTGCGCTTCTGCGCAAAACAAGAGTTGATTTCATTAAGTGCAAGCAAAATACAGTTGTTGTATTCTAACAATGATTTATTTAAAAGCGATTCAGTCAAGCGCACCTGATATGCATCATGATTTGATATGATTCTTCTAATTATGGTGGTGGTTTTGATATCTAAAGGGCTCTCAACCTGCTGAAAGATACCCATACTGATCGGCACAGCAAACCTGTGGTCCCTCTCCTGTACAAGCGGAAAAGAACTTCAAATTTCACGTCAGACACAAAAATATTTCATAAAAGAAGGAATTAACTTCCTGCTAACTTTACCTGTTGATCATCATTATCCTCCGCAACAGTTCCATGGACAACCAGCGATATGTTAAACGTTGTAATCTGTGTGTAACAGAAGGAATCAGCAAACAAAATTCTAAGTTTCATAAGAACTAAGCATGTCATGCATGCTTAGAAGTGAATTCCAGCTATTAGTTATGGTCTATAGAATGGGACTTCGACAGTGTCTACAGTCTTGTGTATTTATTTATTTTTGTGAGCAGCTTTTACAATTCCTTGACAAGATCAAGTGCAGCTGGGATCCAAGTAAGTTGCAGAGTGCAGACTCATTCTGTAAATAAATTCACGTTGAGCATCCTCTAGAAGTCAGTAAGAACAGGCTGACTAAACAATATGCAGGGGTACCACATTTCTTATGTAGTTTATATGTACCAACCATGTCTTTGGAAACTTCTGATGGAGCACCAATTATGACATCATCGGCATAACGGCAAGCTAAAACGCTTAAACTTCTTTCATGAAGATTCATGATAGGTCGGTGTTTTCCTCTTTTTGCACTGCATTGATCATATCAACAAGATAAAATGATTTTCTTGTATTTCAAAATACGAGCAAGTCAAACTAAAATCAGAGCGCCAGGTTAAGGATCTTGAAGAAAATAGCATATTCGTTTGAAATAAGTCAATACAAATTGACTTCCGATATTAATTTCATGTCAAGCTTTCACTATAATGGTTATTTGTAAGGCAGGCATGATCCAATTAAAGTAACCTGACACTACATTACTGTGCAATAACTGAGGTCAAGTGGCTGTGACGGTTTTCTTCTACGGTAAATCATATCAATGAAGGAATCATAATTATAATCTAGGAGATACGCCGCGAGCTTAAGAGGATATTTGATTTATGCAATTAAGAGTTATTGCTGTTGTGACCTACTTACAAATGGGATTGTCTCGTTAATGAAAAAGCATCGTTTAGCCAAATGAATTTGATCTGTCTCAAACGACGAGAGATTATGTTTAACTAGGCATAAGCTTTGACACTCGAGTTCCGTCGCAACGGCTCTCGTCGTGAGGTAATCACAGCCGTATCAGTGGTGCTATACTCAATTGCTCAATGATATAAAAAACAGAATATGCAATATGCTGAGAAAGGGAGTTAACCTGACAGTCTGATCAGTATGGACCCCAACAAGTAAGAAATCTCCCAAGCCCCTAGCAAGCCTCAGTATCTACATACATGTAGAGGCTCAGCTAACAAATGAGATAAGAGTCACATACTAAAAGCTATACTACGAAATGAGTACCTCCACATGTCCAGCATGAAAAAGATCAAACGCGCCATCTATATAGACTATGCGAGCATCTGGTCCCGGTCCCTGCCGACACATTTTATGGAATTAGATATTAATCATGCGCTTCCTAATGCCCAAGCCCCACCATAGTCATAAACAACGTATCATCTATGCATCCGCATAAAAGAGTTATCAAGGGCTTAAAAAGTTAACCTTTTGTTAAGTTCATTGGTTCTAATAAGTAACTCAGATTCAGCTCATACCCCGTCATAAACAATCGCTATAACTATTAATCCTGTCAGCTTTAATATAAGAGAAACTGATAGATTTGTACTACAATCACCGCTGTACTAGTTATAAAACCAGAAAACGAAAAGCTATAAATAGTTAAAATTGGATGCAGCTAAATTCTTGTAAACTACGTTAAGTTAGGGGAATTTGCTACCAACAAGAATACACCCTAACCAGTAACTATTATGCAAGAAACCTTATCAAGTCGGTCCAAAAATCATACACTACCTTGACTACTTCCTAGTCGCATAGTTTTTGCTGAATTCTATAGCGTTTAAGGGGTTTAATTTTAATTTAATGTTTGCCTTCAAAATTTGAATGAGAATTCCAACTTCATAAGGAACATATGGGAAAACTATCCTGCGGCAGCATCCCATCGTGGTAAGTAATAGGATGTTAAGTTATATCGAGTGTCTTTGAAATATGTAATTCAACACACCCTTCCATTTGAGAACTGGACAATTCTACGAGATGTGGGAAGAAAATGAGAGATGCGACTTCCATCTTCACTCTTCTGACCACGACCCACACTAAATTGTCTCTGCAAGGAAGAATTTTTCGGACTCTCAGGCACAGATCTTTCTCGTACACATAGGAGCATCCGTCCTGTTCATGAACTCGGAAGATTAATAGTTGGATGTAGCAATTAATGCTCAATTCATGAAAATCAGAGAAGATCTTTGGAATATCCAACAATGTTAGCAGCTACTATAAGCCATTACTTTTGACTAATTACAATATAACCAGTATGGCATTCCTTATGAATACGTAACTTATTCAAATAAGGACTGGAGTAAACCGATATATACATATAGGTCACGAAGAGAATGCAATAACAATAATACAAGAAAATTAACATTGAATTAAATCACATCAGGACTATAGTATTCCAGCAAACACACATGACAAAGCTGCAATTCTTTCGACAATCTCATTGCGTGAAAGTAAAAAGTGTAAGTGGTCATCTAACCATACAATTTTCTTTAATCCACCGGTTAAAAATCATCCATGCCACAAAGGAGTGTATAGCTTTTAACAATACATACATTTCAACAAAGTTGCGATTGACATGCTCACTAACTGCGTGTCAATGAGACCGAGTCCTAAGCATGAGGCAACAACCACTTACTAGATATGTCATGATGAAGATGATTTTTCTTGCAAGGAAGATTCACAGTTTCATAGTCAGGTACACGAGCTAAGTGTTCTTGTATTAGTGTTGCAAATAGGTGATAGTGATAGAAACAAGTTAAGTATGCCTTTAATTTGGAGCTGTTTATGTAAGTCGGTTGAGACAATTCACAGTCAGCTATTGCATCACTTAGTTGCCTTTCTTTTTCCTTTTCACTCAGCATGCATGTACATTCAAAATGGATTGTTTTTTATTGCTATAAATATAATTAACTAGGAAGGAACTTCCATCATTTACATACTAAAGTTATTCTAGTTATGACGAGAATCTTCGAGGGGAAACGTTCTGACATGCCCTACTACAGAAGGAGTAGGCACATTGCACATTCAACAGTACTTCAACACTTCAGAAAAAATGTAATAAAGAGTAACTAAATGATAGGCAGAATAATTACCAACTATGTCAGTGCTTGAGACGCCTTCTGTGCGCTTGATTTGCCTATATCGGCCAGCCTTCTTAGCAAGGGCATATGCATCAGAACCATCAGGAAGAATGCAAGGGTCATCCCCATGGATAATATAATCTATGTTGTACTCGTCAAATAGCTTTTTCATGAACTCTTCTGTTATGGCATATGGTGCATCTGGAATGACCTCATCCACCCATTTCACAGCCTTGACCATGATCATCCTACAAACATCCAACCAAACTATCCTTTATGGAATGCTCAAAGTTGAAATTATGATATCATTAGTTGTACATGAATATGGATAAAAAAAAGAGAGGGTTTTGTCCATCAAATATGCTTCATATTTTTATAACCATCAGTTGATCGATTTTATCAGGCTGGCACTACATATTGTGTATAACTACCACGCCTATGTAGAAAACAAACACGATCATTATAACAGGTTGATTGTAACACCAGGAAAGTCTATTATCTCTATATGATTATATCTTCAATACCAGACAATAACACGATGCAAAATTCAGTAATATACAAAATAGAAAAATCTGATGCCCGATTAATCAAATAGTATCAAAGCCTAGGAGGTGTATTTAGATCGGAATCGCATGCATCCATATCAACCGCAAGCAAAAAAATGCAATACAAATCAAATCTCAAGCAGAAATGAATATTGAATCCAATTGTAATATAATTCATCTGAAAAATAAAATGGAAAATGCCTTTCGTCAAGAGGCGTGACAGGAGGTCCTTTATTAGCAATAATCTCGTCATCACTAACGATGCCGACGACCAATTGATCGCCGAGAGTCCTAGCCTGACGGAGGGCGTTGCAATGACCGTAGTGCATCATGTCGAAACATCCATCCATGTAAACACGAATAGGGCTGTTCTTCCCCCTCCTCCGCCTCTCCAAACCTAACCAGCTCAGAGAATAGGACGCGTACAGCCCTAGTCCGATAGCCACGCTGCCTCCGATCAAACACTTGGCTAGAAACTTGGAGCTCGCCGAATTCGGTCCTTCTTCCGACGCCATCGTCGTCAGTCCGTTGGTCGTTTTTTTCGAATTTCTGATGATCGAGAGGGAGCAATTTGTTGCGATATGAGATGAGGCTGAGCAGCTCCCGAGCTGGTTTTGGTTTTGCTTCCGCTCAATTTCCGTGATTTTGGCTTATGTGTTTAATCGAAAATGTCGATTTTAGAAAACTCTGACATGGCTCATTCCTGATATGGACTAACACGATTGTTGGGGACAATTTATAAAATGTCTGATTCAATAAAGTGGCAAATGTGATAACACTGAATATTTTATAAATATTACTGATGGGGAGCGCTATTTTGAGATAAAATTGGTAGAATGAGACAGTGAGGTATGATCTTGGTCATTGATCATATTGATTTAATGGTTGAGATTTAAAGATGTGGTAGTGGGATTTTACTATTTACTTTTTGCTTTTTGTTTACTATTTGCCACGTGGCGCGCCCACAAACCACGAGGTTAGATATGCGGTTGAGATCATGTTTCACTGTCTCATTCTAATTTGCTTGCCTCATTTGAACGCTCCTATATTACCGATAAGAATTAAAAGAATATATTTAATTTGAATAAGCTAAGCGAATTAGATAAAATAATAAAGAAAAGAAAAGACAGGCAGGCCGAGTCGGGCCACATTAAATAAAATAGGCTCGTGGACTTCCCCAATCCATCTCCGATCTTCTTCTCCTCTTTCTCAATTCCCGACTGAATTCTGTTCGACAAAAAAAAAGAGTTGAATTTCCTGGTCGCAGCCGCTATCGCCGTTCTTATCTAGTAACAGTTTAACAAACGATCGCCGGCTGATTTTCATTCTCTCTCTTTCTCTTTTTTTATTAATTTACTATTAATAATATGGCATCCACCGACGGCTTGGTTCCGATCACCAGGACCTTCCTCGCCTCGTTTTACGATAAGTATCCATTTTCTCCTCTTTCTGAAGACGTCGCCCGACTCACATCCCAGATTCGTTCTTTCACAGCCGATTTGAAGGACCAATTTCCCCTCTCAGAAGGTCAGTATCCTTTTTTATAACTAACTTTGATGTTTTTGGTATTTCATTGTTGTGTCACATTGCTTCGAAGATTGACTTCCAGTGCGTCAGTGACATATTGTGTAAATTGATATAGGCACGGGAAATTAACTCTGGTATTCAATTTGAGCAGTATTGTTGTTATTATCTTCATCATCCATCGTATGATGAATTCATTTGGATGAACATTCTTAAATCTTAGACCTGATTTTATTTCCACCTAATGGTCCTAATCACAATGATGCAGCAACCACTTTTGTATTTATTTCATTTAACTTAATTTTTAATTATTATCATACCAACAAGTCCAATTCATAAATAATACTAAATATTTGGATGAATCCTTCAACATGGGTACATTAATTGTATCAAATATTTTCATCAAAATGAGAGAAATCGCAAAAACAGGATTATGCTGGAACACCTTTTAAAGGACTGAACTTTTAGTTTTTGTTGCCATCCATTTGATTCAGAATGTCTCTTGTCTCCTTGTTTCTCTGGATCTTCAAACATGGAGTAGTCATACACTTAGGTGCTGTTTGATAGAGCTGAACAAAATTTTATTTAACTGTACCAAACTTTATTTTACTTAACTTTACTGAACTTAAAAAAAGTAATTTTTTTTAATAAAGGTGTTTAATTTAAGTATTAATCATGTTGAACTACAAAATTGAAATCTGAAATTTTTATTTAACTTTATTTTACTTAACTTTACTGAACTTAAAAAAAGTAATTTTTTTTAATAAAGGTGTTTAATTTAAGTATTAATCATGTTGAACTACAAAATTGAAATCTGAAATTTTTATTTAACTTTATTTAACTGTACAGAACGTTATTTAACTTTATTTAACTGTACAGAACTTTATTTAACCGTACTAAACTTTATTTGCCTGTACTGAACTGAAAAACATGAAATTTAAGCTCTACAGAACAGACCCTTAGACTTGACTGGAAAAGAGTATTTACTAGCTTGAAGTTTTGGAGTATATACACCTCGATGCTGCTTCCAGATCTATTATCCGACAGTTTTGTCTGCCAGCGTTTAATTTGTGAATGTCTGAGCGATACTATTTTGACTTCTTACCTTTTGGCTGATATTGTATACCTTCTTTCAACCTTCATAGGATTGACTTAGCCATACCTTTTCGGTTGTAGCAAAAGTTGAAAAATAAAGAAATAAACGGCAAAAGGGGTGAATTACTTGGCCGTTTTTGTATTCTAGCTATGGATATGAATTATCATTCTTAATCCGTCTTTCAATTTGCAAGTATCAAATAATGTAGTGAAAATAGTTGGGTTTCATATTCGCTGGTTATCAATAGCCTTAAATGCTAGGATCTAAATGACCCACCACAAAAAAGTTAGTTATGAACCAAAGTAATTGCTGGGTCTGACCAAGAGCCACATTTACCGCAAATGTCTAACATAGTGTTAGTTGTTCATAATTATTATTTGCTTTGTTAAGCAGTGTCGTCTCGATTTTTCATAGTGTAATATTTTACATTTGTTCATTTCAATAAATTTCTCTTCTAGATTATACATACATAGAATCCACTTGGTTTTACAGGTGAAAGTTCCCTGGTTAATGAAGTAGACCGCCTGCCCCCACATAAAATGGACGAAAATATGTGGAAGAACCGAGAGCATATTGAAGAAATAATTTTCTTACTCGAAAAATCTCACTGGCCACAACTTGTATGTACTTGTCGCATAATACTTTTTGTTATTTGACTGATATACGATATTCCACCTTTAAATTTGCAACAATACATCATTCCAGATTTTGTAAACGCATAAGGTTTTCTTGAATATGTTTCAGCAATAAACCATTGTTATATAAACTAATGAGACGAAGAAAAGAATAAAGACACTATTGATGTAGATATCAGATTCAGATTCGAATTTGCATTTACATATTTATCAGTACTGATAGAATTATTACAGCTTCAGCAACAGCCCACGCCCGAGGAGATAAATCTTGGCATCATTTTGGAGCAACTCAAAGAAAAATTTATCAACACATTAAAAGTCTTGGAGTCATTTCAGTCCAAGAATTCAGAAAATATTTTCAATACAGGTATTTTCATACATTGTTGGGATAAATTAGCTGAAGGTTATAAAATTTCTTGCCATTGATCACGTACTTTTATTCATTACACCGATTACATGAATATATAGACTCATAGGCTCATGTTCTATTTCACTTCCTGTTCATGATCATCTTTTATTTCTATGTGAAATGGACATTCGTATGTGGATGACTGGTGCTAGCTTTTGTTACATTTTTCTTTAGAGTCTTTATTAGCCTACAGTCACTATTTATATTTGCGTGTGCATATTTTAAGCTCATTAAAGTGCATCATCTGATTAAGGTTCTCTCACTTTTGTGTGGGCATGTGGACATTCAGTGATGACCTACATGCCTCAAGACTTCAGAGGTACCCTGATCAAACAGCAAAGGGAACGTTCAGAGAAGGCTAAGCAAGCTGAAATTGACGCTGTAGTAAATTCTGGTGGAAGTATACGTGATCGATATGCGCTATTGTGGAGACAACAAATGGATAGGCATGTTTTCCTATTTTAGCTGTATGAGGTTTGTTGAATCTCAACTGAACAGCACACTATTTCTTTTCCAGGAGAAAGCAGTTGGTTCTGCTGGGTTCTGCTACCGGAGTTTACAAAACTCTGGTGAAGTACTTGGTTGGAGTACCACAGGTGTTTGTTTTGTCTTCAATGTTTGATTGTCATAATAATGTATTTCTAGAAGTTGAATATGGACACTAACACACTTCTCAATTTCTGCAGGTTTTGCTAGATTTCATTCGGCAAATAAATGATGATGAGGGGTATGGTTTTCGTGTGATTTGTGTATGACACTATTTTTACTTATCCAAATGGAAAGAACAAAGAAGTGAAAATGTCTGATGCAGAGTAGAGTAATGTATTTACTGTTGCTTCCCTATAGCAATGAGCTGAATCTTTGTTTTTTCAGGCCCATGGAAGAGCAGCGGCATCGTTATGGACCACCTTTGTATACCTTAACTACAATGGTCCTTTCGATAAGATTGTTCATTCACTTATCATGGGGAAGATATGAACATATAAAATTGTGGGTCACCATGCCACTTATATCATCAAGTATTTTTAGTTTGCTATCCTTTGTTGCTATACTACGCGCTCCAAATGTTTATGCAGTGCTTTTTATTTAATTGTTTACCCGTCTTTGCTTGATACTGGATGAGCAGAGCAGGTCCTCGAGCAACAGTATTGCAACAGGCGGCCAATGTCTACATCTCTGAGTTTGAAAGGTTCATCAAATTTATCAGGTAACTTCTCAAATTGTCTGAATGACTCCCAGCCTTATCACTTTCAAACCAATGAAATTTCGTTTACTCTAGTAAGTGAAGTTATTCTTGTAGCAATCCCAATATTTTTAATTAGAGTGAAAAGTGAAAACCTCAAAACACTTTTACAAAATGAAGTATTGGTATAGGAGCGTGTCTCATCCTTATTTATCAGCATCAGAGTACTGATAATTAATGCTCAATGTGTTTCAGTTGTGTATGTCCTCCGTATTCTGAGTTCTTCTGGGATTATGAAATGCATATGTCTGACCCTTCGAGAGATAATTTTTGGAGGGTTTTTTAGATATTAGAAGATTTTTCATTTCGCAATATGCCATGGGGTATTATATTAAATTTACCATCCTTACGTAACTGCTGTTTTCCCATGCTTACTACAGTGAGGTGTTTGCCAATTCTCCCTTCTTTATCTCGGCCGAGGAAGCAGGGGCGATGGATGCTAGGTTACAACTCTTAGCATTATGTCTTGTTCGGTTGTTATTAAAAATGCATCACTGGTTGTGAGTTTCTTACATTTTCTTCTACAGAAAAAATGAGGAATACAGAGAGAGAACCATTTTAGCTGGGAAGACTCACGAGGTTGAATTCTATCACTAGTCTTCCATTTTTTGGTCTCTGAGAGTCCTACAAATTAATATCAGTAAAAACCGAATCTAAACTATCAATTAGGCACGCACTGTCTCTGTCTCTGTCTCTGTACATGCTGTTAATCTGCATAAATCTTACTCGTGAGTATGAATTGTCTGATAGGTGACAAAACTTCATATATAGTCACATGTCTCTTAGCTCGTAACCCTTTCACTTTTCATGCCCTTCACTTGCTGGTATCTTCTTGTATAGTCTCTCGACAGACATTTTTTGTACCTCTTTTTCCTCAACAGAGGATATAAACTATTCCAAGAATCAACTTCATGTGGAACTTTTACCTTGGATTGTAGGTTTCGTTACCTGTGGAAGCGATTAACTCATATATTGCATGGGACTTCTCACTGGCACCCGGGAAGATGAGCGTGGTAAATATGCATTGACTAAAGACATCCAATTATGACGTGATCTTTTTGGTTGATATTTTTTGTAACGACCCGACCGGAGTAGCCGATCCGAGCCGTTATAAGCGTAGCCTGACCTAACTGTCTCATGTCACCGCCCTCCTCTAGGTCACCACAACCTAGAGTCTATCCCAAAAGACCATGGTAGATTGGTGACATGATAGTTAGTAGGCTAGCTTATCAAGCTAGTACAAGCATACTCCCACTCGATGTGGAACAATACACATTCAGAATTCGGGGCGTTACATTTTTACTCATGTTTGAAATATTATAGATAGAGCAGAGCAGTGATTTTGGAGTCCAGAAAGTGTTGGTTGATATTCCGTATCGTTACAAACCTAGTACAAGATTTGATTTTGCAGTTTCATAAAACTGAGAGAGTATTGACAAATTGTTACTTATATCCTGTGTCTCAGTTATATGCTGAAATCACATTCTTTGAGCACTGTCACTACCAGTTTCAGGCATTACTCATGCATGGTTCGTTGGTGTGTAATATATTTTTATATCATTGTTAACCAAATAAGCAATGTTCTTACATGATCCAATTTAGTTTTAAAAGAAAATATGTTTAGTATGTTTTAAGTTGCTTGGCTGCCTATCTTACTTAGAATCTTCATCATCTCATGTTGTGCTAAAATAGGTTTGAATTCAAAATGTCATTGAACAGGATATTGGGTTTAGTGTGGAATGCACGAATTCTGCAGGGGAGAAAACAGTAAGTTGTTATCATGCAGAATCTTTGAAATTTCAGCTTTTTTTTGAAGTTCACAATTAAGATTCATGCCTTATTTGTGTGTATTTGCAGATGATTTTACCTTATCGTCGGTATGAGTCTGACCAAGTGAGTTGATTTATATTTGCTTGATATAAAAATTCCCGTAATATTTCCATATATCCAAGTCTGGGAATGTTTCTCATGTTATGTATTGTTTAGGGTAATTTCTGCACATGTGTGGCCGGAAACTACACGCTCATCTGGGACAATTCATACTCATCTTTTTTCAGAAAGGTAACAAGTATTATATTTTTATGCTGTTTTAAAAACAAAGTCAGTTAATTAATGGAACATCACAATTCCTGAATTGTTCCTGTGATCATGTGTTGGGACTTGGGAATGAGTAATCATAAGAACGTCTTATTTCTCATTTCAGGTCTTACGATACAAGGTTGATTGCATACCTCCAGTTGTTGAGCCAGTTGAACCTGTCGATGAGGTTGAAGGCTGAATACCTCCAATTACTGCAGTATTCAACATTAGGCCTCCGGTCTGGGATATCCCCTTATTTATCTTTACTGTCTTTCATTCTTCCCTTTTTTATTTGCAATGCAATTCTTTAGTTGGTTGTCTTACTTTGAATCCGTGTAGCAGTTTGTACCTGTATAAATGAAAAATATTTGTACAATGTCTTACAAGTACTTCCTTGCGAAAAATATTATTTATTGAAGATGTTCTACTTCTATTGGCCATTCATCCTGTAGGAACCAAAACCACTAGTTAGATACATCCACATGGTTTTGACTTGCACAGGGAAGTATAGTATTAAACTGTATACAAAGTTCATATTAATCAAATGTTGAGTTACAAAAAAACGCCCATCATGTGGTTGCATAAACAAAGAATTGACTTTACCTTATACAATTGAAGTACAAATAGTATCAAACTAACTGACTGGAAGTAAAAGAATGTATGAGAGTTCGGTAAGAAGTCAAAATGCCTTTGGCTTAACCAAAATTCATACCGAGCTGCATGCCAAACATCAATCTTGTTCGAACTGAGGAGGTTCGGATGTCCTTCAACAGCTTAACTTGACACTAGAGAGATACAGACCATGAATCTTCAGCTTTGGCGATCATAGTTTCTTACCGGCTTTGCCTAGCTTCAATTCATTATTTGGGGACGAGCTAAATAATACTGAGAACAACAATGCAAGTGACTCCTATCTCCTTGTGATGCCAGATGAAACGCTGTTATGAATTCACATTGCACTGGCTCAGAAACTGGTTCTCGCTATCCAAATAGCTCTTCCAGTAACTTTTGTAACTCGATATTCCAAGGTCTAGCCAAGGCTTCATGTTTCCGTTATAATGTAGAACTGCAGCATTCTCAACTGATTCAGCATTCACCTCGTAATCATGACCCAATCCAGATAGAGCCCATGTATCATCAAGGGGAAAAACTTGGTTCTGAAAAGAGAGATAACTGGATTGTAGTGGAAGAATATCCGAGGACACTTTTGATGATAGTAGCTGCAATTGCGACAAAAGAATTAAGTCAGGTCAATGAAATTCAGAGAGTGAATGAAGTACGTTGCAGGCATTAAACTGAGAAGGAAGAAGATGCGAGCATTTGCTGATTACCTCGCGCATCAAATTGTTGTATGTTCCACTTATATCTTGTTCCCTCCACCTAACAAGGTCAATCACATTCAACCCAGACATCCATAAACATGATTTTCCATCAAAAGGCTTCCCACCCATGTAATATCTAAGCTGACTCAATCTCAGACTACACTGTTGTACAGCACCATTTACTTTACCCTCCATATCAAGGCTCCATAAATCTGACAAGTCTCGCTTGACGACGACATCATCATCCAAAACCACAATTTTCTTCAAATAATGGAATATTTCAGGGAGAAAATAATGTGAATGAGAGAAAACTGATATATATTCAGTCCTGATTTGGGATGAACGAGAATTATTCAGTCCATGGACTGACACACGGTACTCCTCTGGCAGATGGAGTTGCAATGTTGCGTTATCTTGTAGCTCAAGTTCTTCAATGTTCAACACTTCAACTGTGGCTTCCTGGTAAATTGCCTTATAGAACCAAAATTTCATAGCGAAATAGTTTTGTCTATCTGTTAATATATGAAATACTTGATTCCTGCTCTCCTGAAAAAACAACATCAGATCCAACAGTCATCAACTCTGAAGTTCAAGATGTTTTCTTTCCATTGAAGATATATGAATTACTTACCTTTGCATGCATCACGGTTGAGTTGATTACAACAGAAGCTGCAAGTACATTTTTCGAAAACAGAACGTAATGTACCAAGGAAGGGTTCATAAATTTTTCGTCTAGAGGTAGTTCAATATCATTTGTAGACTGGAAATACTCCACCGTTAATCTCATGAAAAGGCAGTGGAAACTTTTTGGCATAGTTTGCACTCCGATTTGGTAGAGGAAAGCACTCTGTTTCATGTGGAAACGAGCTTCATCCTCGGTCAAATCAACTAACTGTTGCAATTTCTTGTCGACATTATTGCAATCAGCAACAACTACTTTAGCTTTTGCAATTGCGGCCTCCATCTTCTGTACCTTATCCTCAATCCTAATATGATAACATAGGAGAGAATAATTTTTTTATCAATCATGGGGATAAAAAGTTTTGGAGAGAACTTCAAGGGAACACATCATAACTTACTGATGAGGGAGATCGGCATCTGTGATGGCTTCACTGAATATGTGCTCGAATTCCTGAATATTTTGCTTCAGTTCATGGGACAATGTGTCCTGCCCTGGAAGTTTTGCAACACTAGGATAATATGCCCTAGCAACAAATAGCAGATCTTTCAATTTCTTAACCATGGAGTCTTTCATTTCTTCTCGATGTTTTCTGCGCCAAATACAGTAGCTTCCATATTTTAGCTCGCATGAATATTCACTTTCTTCAATAGCATTGGTGGTGGTTTCAGAGGTGGCCTCTGGATGATCACCTGAAGCACTCTGTCATAGACTATTACGTTAATCAGGGAAGAAATGATGACAAATCGATAAACAATAGCATAACTATGATAGACACCACTATAAATTTATATATCTGAAAACTAAAACATAATCATTACATCTTCATCAGGAATCGGTATCGGTTTTGGCAAGTCTGGTGGTGCATGGGAACCTGCGCATTTAACCATAATTACATTCCAACATCATTACTAAACTATGTAAACCACTGTTTAGCATAAAGCTTGAGTCAGACCTTGGGTTAAATGGCTTATTTCGTCAGGGGAACCACTAATTGCCTTATCTTCAGTTTTCCTCACATATTTTGTCAAGGGGTCCTGACGCATGAAAAACAGTTTATCAAAAATGATCACAAAGAGCAAATAATTTAGCTCCTTTTCTCACAAACTTTTAAATAATATATAGCTTGCTAACTATCATTCTTGATACACACATGGGATTACAATATCTTTGTACTACTTATACATCAGGAAACCTTCCTTCACATGGAGAGCATAAAATATACTTGAAGTATGGTATAAAAATATACTTGAACATAAAAATATACATTCAGTTTTTATCCCTATCGACATTAGACAGCAAAAAAGACCCATAGAAAACAACATTTCAAGTCAATACATCATTCAGTTGACCAGAAGCACTAAAGTATCAGAAGAAGCGTAAAACCTTGGGGTTATCTGTTCCCATTCTTTCCATAATGCGTTCCACATGCTCTAAATTGTCGTTCTGCAATATCATAATAACATTAACATTAATGAATTCGTAAATGAAAGCTGATTTGATGTTCTTAGATGAGATGTGCTACCTCCCATTCCTTCCTAGTAATACTAGCATCAGACTCGTCAACGCCAGGAAGCACATCCTGAATCCGAAAAGAAGAAAATGGACAGACAAGGAGATTGAATCAGCATACTTTTTTTTGCACGAGCCAGATTACAAAAGATTAATATGAATAGTGGAGGAGCAGTTAGTTAAACTCATACAAATATCGAGCTTTGTTGTTCAAATGAAATTCCTGCAAAAATAAAAAGGAGACTCCCATTAAAACAGTTAACATTTAACAGGTCGGTACAGAACAAAGCAGCAAGTTGCAACTAGTTGGAAGACACATAAACAGGCAAGTCAACACTGGAAATGGAAAATGCAGGAAGAAGCGGAAAATCCCAATTTGGAAAAAAAGTGAGCTAGAAATAAATAAACATCTAGATCGCTAAATCATTCATCAAACCGGAGCAGAGCAGAGGATTGGGAATGAAATCAAAAAAAAAAAACAGATCTGACCAGACAGAAAACGAAGAACATTATAACATAGAATGAATAACGAAAATCCTTGAATTACCAGTGGAGAGGAATCCGTTATGAAGACCGAGCAAGAATGCTAGAGGAACGAGCATGGATAAGACGACGAGAACGAGGACACCAATGACTCGCCTCCACCTCCTCTTCGCCGGAAGGGCGTAGGAAGAACCTCCGCCCTTCATCTCCGACTACCACTACTGTTCTTCTACCACCACCGCTCACACGGCTATCATCCACACACCCCCGCACACAAACAAAAATCGAAATCAAATCCAATGAGCGAATGGATCAATGAATCAATCAAAATCAATCAATGAATCCAAATGTCGCAGAATGAAGAAGACGACAATGAGAATGAGGCTTCGAAGGAAGAGAGATGGCGATCGTGAATCGATCTGAGATTTCAGCGCCTGCTCTTTATCGGCTGATCTGATCTGCAATCGTAGACGTCGTATTCTCCTTCCTTTGTTCCGCAGCGCAGAAAATTGAAAAAATAAATTAATAATATATATATATACATATTCGAGATTTTCTTTTTTAGTATATATCTTATTTACTGGTAGCTTTGACTTATGATACTTTCGTTATTTGCTTTTGCATCCCTGTACTATTGTCAAAATATTAACGTCTGTCATTTTTTTTAGATACTTTTACTCTCCCTTTTTTGGATCATGTGGTGAAAATACAAAAGATCAAGAAATAAAATAGAAAATATTAAAGTGATTTGCTATGGAAAATAACATAAAAAAAGTTTGTATGGAATCCTTTATTGTTGTTTTTTTGCATTTGTATCAAACATGAATTTATATTTTTTGCCAATATTTTTTTTGAATTCCAAAAAACTTTTTATGAATCAAATGACCTTTATCTAGAATCGATAATAATTAATGTATCCGCATAATATTTAACAAAATTACCTCTAAAATAAATTTCATAATTAAACAAGTAAATGTTAAACATTTATTTAAAAAAGTAATATTTGCATTTTGATTTCTAAATGGGAACTCTTGTAGTTATGAAAACAATTGGGGACCATATTGTGAATTCAAAATAAACGAAATTTGTTTTTTATTTATAATTATTATCTTTTCCCGCATAATAAACGAACGAACTAAGAAAATCCATGGCGACGATGCGCCGACCGCCAGCGCCTCTGGCTATCGTCGCTATCGCTTTCTCCCCCTCCAAACCCGTAATCCTCTTTGCCCGATCCACCAAAACCTTCAAGCTCTCCTCTTCTCTCAACTCCGACTCCAAACCCGCCGCTGTCGACCCGGTGAAGCTCGCTTTTGAGAGGGCCAAAGCGTATAAGAAATCAGCTAAACCGAACCGCAGCTCCGTTGAGGAGAGTCCGAGACCGAACCCGAATCCGAGCCCGGTGACTGAAAACGGGTCGTCGAGTCCGGGTGACTTTATTTCTGTGAAAATGGCTATGGAAAGAGCCGGAGTTAGTGATGTGGTTGAAGGCAATGATATTGGAATCACTCAGAAACAGTCAAGTATATATATTTTATTTTTTTTACAAAATTCAAATTGTTTAATTTTTTTTCTTTCAATTTTTAGAATTTGTTATTTAGGTTGTTACTGAAATTGTTAGTTGTGAATGGAGTTTATGAAGCTGAAATGTTCTGATGTGTAGAGGATAAGAAGGCTGGCAAGAAGGATGAACCATCCATATCTAGCATTGATTTTATGTGGCTCAATTTTGCGGATAAGAAGAAGGGAAGAGGCTTGCCTGCTGGATTGATGACAGTTGTGGATCCTTTTGCTGTGCCGGACTCGGTGGAGGTGGAATTTATTGCTGGAGATCTCAGTAAGTTCAGTGAAGGAGTAGTATCAGAGCCGAATGTACAGGAGGAAGATGGCTCGCAGTTTTACAAGCCAAAGGTGTCAACTTGGGGAGTCTTCCCTAGGCCTGGCAACATTTCCGAAGCTGTATGTTTGTCATCCTCTATATTTTGATCTTTCACTTATCAGAACTTGCCCCGGATATATCTCATTATTTGAAGAAAGTTAGGGTCAGCCAGCCGTAGAATTTAGATAGTTTAGGTTGCATCTGTCACCACAAAGGAGCTTTCCATTTGAGCTTGGCACCTTTAAATATTGACATCTGAGTCACTTGATATAATGTGTAGTTCCCTTGACTGAGATCGACTTTTATCATTCAGTTTGGTGGTGGAAGAACTATCCGTCCTGGTGATGTGCTTGAAACGGAAGAAGATAAAGCAGCTAAAGATGCTAAAACTAAACAACTACTAGCTGACTACAAGGCTAGGGTTGGCATGAATATAGATCCGAAACTGAAATTGGAATGTGAAAAGGTATATCTGAGTACCTTGAACTTTAGCGTTTTCGATCAATTGCATCATACTTTATAACTTCAAGTGGTTCATCCAACATATGACCTTTTAAGTTCATGTTCTGCATAGATTATGTGATGGATGGCAGAATGCAACAATTGTTATTTGTTTCTTCATTAATTTTTTAAAACATAAAGTGGTAAATGTTTATGAACGTTACCTAGGCCTAATATTGTTGTAATTTTAAGGCAGTAAATGATGGTGACTCTCTGATGAATCGTGGAAAGCTCAAGGAGGCTCTTCCATATTATGAGGATGTAATGAAAAAGCTGACCTTCAAGGTATTTTTACTATCTTTATGAGTCTGGTTCTTTTGAAGTTAGGATCAGACATCAGTATTGTCAAATCCATACCTGTCTATACCATTCTGACTGAAAAATGGGAGATTCTTTAAATTTTGTTACTTATAAGTTTCTATAGACTCCAGCTGAAAAAATAAAAACTAAAGCTTTCTTCACTGATGGCTTTGTCATTATGGTAATCTATCACTTTGTATAGAAATAATGATAATATGTGATTTTACAGACTGAACTCCATGGAGTAGCTGCTTTGCAGTGGTCTATCTGCCAAGATTCCCTCAGTAGGTATGCATAATATTCTGTTCTGTTCTGTTCTTTTAGTTGTCGATAAGGTGGCAAAGAGTCTTCGAGTTCCATATGCTCTCAAAAGATGATTCTTCAACGGGCATCCAATTCCAAACATTTTGGAAGTTTGTTGCATGTGTTTAAATTCTGTATACTTATTCTACTCGAGGTGTTAAACACTTGTGATTTCAGGTCAAATGAAGCACGAATAATGTACGAGAAGCTTCAATCCCATCCTACCTACCGAGTCAGCAAAGCTGCAAAGGAGTTCATGTTTAGTTTTCAGGTAATTTGAAGCAAAGAAAACAACATTCTATTCAAGGTTTGATGCACGCTAATCAGACTGCACCTTCCAAGCATTTTAACATCCACACGTGACAGGCCATGGAAATGATGAAAGTCAAAATTGCTCGTACGCCCTCAATGAACACAGGCTACCAGAACTATTTTGAAGCGTTTCTTGAAAACAAGCCCGACTATGCCCTTAAAGAGACTGCAACCAGTGAAAGCCCAGGTGATGAAGCTCTTCCCTATATATTTTTCCTTGTTTCTCCATTACTGTTTGTTTTGATTATTACCATACGGAAACTGTTCAACTGAAAGTTCCGGGTTTTGTAAATATGATTATAGCTCCACATTCGCTGTATAAGAATAGTATACCTAAAAGAACCAAAAAGTTGCATAGTTCTTATTATAGCATTGTTGGGGTACTTCTGCTTCTCACCACTGGGGATTATATTGTGTAGCTCTTTAATTTTCCAGGGACAGATATGTTACTATGATCCATTATGAATCCTGAACTTAATACCAACATAAAATTAGTGAATTGAAGCGAGCAACTGTCACTAGAAGACAAAAGTGGTGCTACGAAGCCTTTACAAACTGTAAGTTGCAACTTTACAAACTGAAGTATGTCGATAATGGAAGTTCTCATGCAACTAATTAGAAGAGGGCTGCCTAAAAAAAACACTTGATGTATGACAAATACATATAAACATTTCTTCATATATTAAAATGGTTACTTGCCCATGAAGTGAGTTTATGATAATGCATGCTCGCTCACTTTAATAATTAAAATTATGCAGATAATCGAACATGATTAATTGCTTCTGGACATGAATATTAGTAGTTGGTATTATTTGTAATTATTTGTACGACTATAATTCGTATTTATATGGTTAGCTGCGATTATTTAAGTTAGCATGCTTTTTTCATTTCTCTAAATGCTGTCTCACGTAGTTGGCATGGAAATGGAAGCTTGTATATTACTAATAATTCCGCCCACCAGATTAGTAGTTTTATCATGTCTCGATTCACTTCATTGACCCTTTGCTTATTTGTTATTATTATTGCCAAATTAATTGTCTTAAGTTTTTGTATCTTGTTAGGCATAAAGCTAAGAAAAACATTGATTTGCGTGAGAACACAATTTCCTGAATAAAAAGGATCACGCGCAGGAATCGTTGATTTCTAAATGGTGGTGTATTCGTTAGAAATGCACTTCCATCTCACCGAAAGTAACAACAGGCTGAAAAGGAAGGCAAAAAGGCTTTGAGCCGCTAGTGTCAAATACTTCAGCTAGTTACTTCTCAGTGAGATGGACAAATAGGTAACAAGTAATGAATCAACAAATAGTGTTTTTTTTTAAAATAAAGCGTGCTTTCATTCAAAACGCCCAAAACAGGCCCTGTTACACTAAAAAACGCAGCGACACAGCGAAAACAAAAACGCTAGGACCCCAAGCAACTAATGAAACCAAAAACTACACCCATGAGACTCCCAAACTCACTACACTATACAGAAACAAACTTCAAACATTACATCATGTGTTATTTAACCAATGTAAAATTCTTTTTCCTGTTTTACAAAACTTCACAAGATCAATCTTCAAACACAAATAGTGTGTGAGATCAAACTTAACAAGATCAATATACAAATAGTGTTGCCATTGCTAATGGTAGGGATTTTTGTTCCTTATTTGATGACATCAGACGTCATAACACAAGCCACAAGTCTCCTTTTCAACATTAGATAGTGTGTGAGATTTAAGTCTCCTGGCCATTTTGAATTCTTTTTCAAGGGCAACAACTTGGAAGTTGCTTGGAATTGATTATTGACCATTTGAAATATAATTCAAAGAAGGAATACAAGTGGAGCTAACCAGGGCATAATGGATAAAGGTTGCAGCTTGGATTGTGGTAGGGTCCTCTTCCGCCGGCCAACAGCCTCCTTTTCTCTCTTTTCCTTTGAGATAAGTCATGTATTTTCCATTATAAAAAAAAATCATGTATTTTCCATAGTGAGTTTTATATCTCATGAACATAAGGAAATATATGTTATTTGGGAAAATCGAATTCTTGACCTTAACAAGTTAAGAGATTCACTCAGCTCAACTATAATAATTTCCGTAGGTAAGCTACATTTTGAGTCTCTCGTTTATGAGAAACAATCTTGACGTGTTTTCTTTCTCAGATGTCATAAATATACTAAAAACGCGATGTCCACCATTTCTCCAAAAAAAAAAAGAGATTAGGATTCCAAACAGAAAATAGTTGTCAACAATGGCGATTTCTTGGCGAAATTGAACCCGGATCGAGTTTTATGAGAATTTGAGCACTCTCGAGGAAGCAGAAATTCAACGAAAATGCTTTAAATAAGGAATTTCAACAGTCATAAATATGAATTAAATCGAATCAAAGCAGATTTCCTGGAGAAATTAAACTCGGTTGAAAATTAAAGTACGTTTACACTTTAATTACATTCTTCATCTTCAGTTCAATTTAGTTATCCTGGTAATAAAAGGAACGCATGAAGTCCTTCACATCTAAAATTCTAAACAGAGGAAGAGACGGCAAATCACAAGTGCAGGCCTTGTTTGGGGTCAGGTAATGAGACATATGAATGATTTAGTAACCCACGGCCACAATTGATTATGAGACCACCACCATTAACTAGTTAACAGTGCTCGTCAACATCTAAAGGCTCCTTTGTTCATCTATCAGCTGCCAAAATTCACTAAAAAATATATTCAAACTATGCACACGCCAACCACTCAACAAAACACCAAACTTTGGATCTTTTCTTGATCATCTTTGTCTAGTGGTTTCTATTAAATAAAGATTTGAGATATGATTCTTTTTCTTTCTTTCTTTTGTTTCCATTCAGCATCTTATTCTTATCATCTGTAAAAAAAAGTTCCCACCAGGAAGCCTCAAGCTTTCTTTTGATTCCCCTTGAGCTCAACTTACCGATTTTTTTCGCAGGGAATAAGGAAGAAGAGTACGTCTTTGCGTCGATATGGTGCAGAAGACGAGCAAGGCTGGTGATTTCACAGGGAAGAAGTTGGAGTTGCCATCTCAAAATGAGTCCAAAAAGATCATGAAGAAATCAGCATCTATGAAGCTTTCTGATGTTGATGACATAGCCCGGCCCGGAAAGAAACTGATCTCCAATTCATCTCCAAAATTGGAAGGAAGAACAACAAAAGTAAATGTGAAGAAGTCTAAAGCTATTATTGAGCTTTCTGATGTGGATGGCCTTATATCGTTACCTCAGATGGGAAGTTTAACGCAGCCTGGTAAGCCTCCGACGCCTATGGATGTTGAAGTTGGTGTTTTAAGTAAATCCAGAGAGTCAAAAGCTTCACCGAATTATATGAAGTCTACAAGTTGTTTTGATGCAAGGAAAGACAGCAAAAAGGCCAGAGGGTCCTCAAATGCGTCACCCAGTTATATGAAGTCTGCAAGTTGTTCTGATGCAAGGAAAGATAGTGTTTGTGATCAGAATCAAGCCGGAAGGAGTTTGAAAAACTCGAAACCTGATCAATATGGGATGCGGTTAGCAAGATCGTCGAGTTTGAAACTTGGTAGGAATTTAACAAAGTCTGCCAGTTTCAAACAGACAGGATCATTGAACAAGAGCTTGCCTAAAGCCGCCGCTCTTTGCTCAGACATACATGCCCAAAGAGCTACATGTTCCTCTCTGCTTAAGGACTCCAAGTCTCCGTCTCATGTCATGCTTAACTCTGGAGCAACTGAATCCAAAGGAACTTCGGTTATGAAAGTCTGCACTTATAAATACTGTTCACTTAATGGTCATCGTCATGCCATGGTGCCACCCTTGAAGAGTTTTGTATCTGCGAGAAGGCGGTCGTTGAAGAATCAGAAGAGTGTAAAACTCAAGGAACATGAAGATGGAACTGAAGGCAAGCGTTGGGCAGGTTCAGACTTTCGAGTAGGCGAAGGCGTTGATTTCTGTGTTGATATTTATTACAATGGAAAGGAAGAAGTTGCTGAACTGACTTTGGATGGCGCTGATCATGAGGACGGTGATGGATTGAAGTATATTGAAAAAGCTTCGGATGATCTTGAGGGTGAAGAAACTGATGCTGCTGATGGTGTGGAAGCAGAAAGTGAGACCAAAAAAGTTAGTGGAAATTGTTGTGATGGATCTGTGGAGGCTGAGGATGAGAATTCATTTGAGGAAGAAAATGGCGAAAGCCTGTTATTGGCGACTAGCAGTGCCGAAGGAACATTTGAAGCGGAAAATGATGAGGAATTATATGATTCAATCTGGGAGGCTTATGAAATGGAACTGCAAGAGTTTGAATTCATCGAGGCTCGTCTGGATGACCAGGTTTATGTTAGTGTAGCTGCTGAAGATAAAATCGCAGAGAAAGAAAATGTAGAAGATGATCACTCATATGCCAACTGCGCAGACGATGCTTTGATTGAGCTAAATGAGGAAAACTATGATCAAAAGGAAAATAAAGACGAGTTGCTGGAGTACCCGGCAAGTGAAATGGATCAAGGACACATCCAGCAAGATCAATGTGTATATGTACTGACAGATTCAGATGCTGAATCTGAAAATAGAACATCAGATGGCGATGGAGATCACGAGGGCTCTTTATCCGCTGACAAGGTTAATAGAAATGAGGATGAGGAGCATGTGACTGAAAAGAGCGAAGGAAATGATGTGTTTGTTTCACCTGACAATGCTGAGGGAACCTGCGACGCAGATACTTATGATGATTCTACGATCTACTCGGAGGTGAATAATTCTACCAGTTCAAAAGCTGAAAATGCGTCTTTCGAGGATAAAATGACTAGCAACCAAGAGCATTCTGAAACCAGTAACTGTCTTATGAAAATTACCAAATGCAAAGCAGCAGAAGACTCAGATGGCCAAAAAGGCTTCAACCCGCAAGAACCAAACTACCTACCATTAGAACCCGAGGCAAAAGGTGAACAGGTTGATCTAAGGCATCAAGATATTGACGAAAGGAAAAATTCCGAAGAATGGATGGTCGATTATGCGTTACAGAAAACAGTCAACCAACTTGCTCCAGTTAAAAGAAAGAAAGTGGAATTACTTGTTGAAGCTTTCGAAACAGTAGCTCCAACTTCCAAGCCTGATCGTCGTGCGAGGAGAGCTTCATTTCCTCTTTCAAATACAAGATCCATCCAAGCTTGTAATTGATGTCCCTTAAACTTAAAAGGTAGCTAATTCTTGCTTCTTCTTCTTTTCTTTTTTCAGGCATCCAAATTCAACACATGCTTTGAAAATTGTTAGACGCGCGTTTCTGATCAAAATGGCTTCTTTTGCACAGGTGTTATAAAGATGAGAAACACGGGGACTCTATGGTATGGGAATCGACTATTTCTACTATTAGGTACTTTATCGCAAATAGCTAACTACTAGTAGCTACTACCACTTCAGATATCACTGTGGAACTCATCAGACATAAAGAGTTACAGGGCTGCACCAGATGTGAATTAGTTTTTTTTATTCACGCGGTCAGTCTTCTGATATTAGTGTGTGTTTAATTCCTTAACCATCTGGTTATGTATGTAAGATAAAACCAAAGCAGAATATTAGTGTGTGTAAATCCTACAACAAAGCCTCAATCCAAAGTCTGGTTTTTATTTCCATCCTACTCAGAATTCCAATGTGTCTTTTTTTTTCTCCTTGAGAGTTGCTTCTGGTCCATTACAATTTGAATCAAGACGTTTCGAGTTTTGTAGAAACTTTTTCCGCTTGGCGACGTCTTGATGGACAAACGCAAAATGCGTGATCTTATTAACAAAATTTTTAAATATGTGAGAATGAGATTTTAGGGGAGCGCTCGGTTGAGAATCTTTAAAAATTCGAGAACCTGAGACTCCAAATCTCACCATTGAATCAAGTTGTATCTTTGAATGTGGAGGTGACACGTGTCCCACTCACATTTTTTTTCCTTCATTGTGCAGTTTCGAGCATTATTTTTGTCTAGATGCATTTTCAAGTTTCGAAAAGTACACTTAGACAAAAACGAAAATGCATAAAAAAGATTCTTAAGGTTCTCGAAAAAAAAAGAAATTCTCATTTGAGCGCTCCTCTAAGATCTTATTAACAATAAATTTTGGAAGCGGACAAGGTGGTGGTGTTTTGGCGGGCTACTGTATGGCAGCGTATATTCTCGAGATATGTTTTTTTTCCTGTAATACTTGCTGGATAAGAGCTCTTTGTATTGCAATAATGGTTGAGATCGAGACGAGCCAGCTCAATATAAGAGGAGTAGCAAATTATGACAAGGCGTGGGGAATGGGATTTATGCAATCTCTCATCTGATATCGACCCATAAGACAGCTCACGTTTGCCGGACCTAATAGCTGTTAAATCTTGCTAAAAGTCAAATTAACATATCTTGATTTATTGCTACACAAATCAGAGCAAACAAATCAACATGGAACGAAATGTTTTTTTTTTTGATTAGCTGGAGCGAATGGTTAATTGACTTTATAACATTGTTTTAAACATTGACTTTATAAAATTAAGTATTGTATTATGAGAAATGATTGGGTGAAAAGGGCATATTTTTGTAAAAAAATACAAACCAATCATAATCATTGATTTGGGCATTTGGACGGATGCGATTAAATCTCGTATTAAATCTTGTTTAGGATTAATTCTCGGTGACGAATTATAAATTGTTCGTGACGAACTTTATATTTTGCACCAAAAATATATTTTGTACCTGATCTTTACTCATTGAATTATATTCACATTCCAATAAACTCTCCATTTTCAAATACAAAGGAAAAGAAAGAACAACAATTCAAAAGGTGCATCCACATTTGGCAGTAACAAATAATATAACACATGAACTAATACCAAATCCTGCTAGCCTTATAAATGAACTCCAAACCTAATTAATTTTGACCGAACACAACCAACCGTTTAAGCCTGTATCATAATTACTATGGATATTATTTCTTGTTAACAGCATCCCTAAATTGACTTGTTTGCACAAACGAATTCGGATCCAAATGTTATTTGAATCAAAATAACATTATTTCAAATCAAAATAGTACCGTTTTCATTTAAATAAAATTTATAACATAATAAATAGACGTCCCAAAATCTTTTTTCCTAACCAAAGAAAAGTAACTTTTGAACTCTGTGTTTGATTTGGATTGACATTTGAAGAGAATAAAAGTGGGACAAAACAAAGACCCTCCAACTCAAATTTAGTGCCACATTAATTAAGGCACGTATCTCCAACACTAAATGCACAAAAATAGCCTCAAAGCCAAGTTATATCTTACGAAAAATTAAGTCTTCTTATATGCTTAGTCATGCGTTACGCCATAATCGCCGTGAAACACTAAAACTATGTCTCTAGTTTTATGCTGTCCAAATCCCACGCTCTTTGGATCTCAATCCGAATAAAATAATATTCCATACACAAATCAACATTCCATAGTTAGTCCCACCCCATGAGATCAATCCTTAATAATTATGATCTGAGCTCCAACATTTGTTTTCTCACATAATTTTATTATCCATGGAAAAACCTCGTAAATCGAATTTGTGTTTTCTCTTCCTCATTCTTCTTGTGACGATCTTCTGCTGTTGTTGTGATGCTGCTGATTATTCAGATATGGTTGTGATCAACTCTACCAACGAGTTGGTTAACTACACCGCCATTTCAGACTTTCGGGTGATCAACAGGCGTGTTTTGATCGATTGCCCGACGCTCAATCCGTACGTCGAGATCTCCGTAAGCCCGAATTCAAGCTTGCCTGACGACGGGTTCGTTAACGTTGACGTGAAGGGGATCGTGTTGCCTACGGTGAATGACTGGGTCGCCATGGTCTCTTCATCTCATGCAGAGTAAGTAATTTGATAAGATTATTGCAGTTATTTATATATATAAAAAGTCATCAATAATTAAATTTAGGTAATTATTAATCAAACTGGTGATTTAAATGGTGGAATTTTATGCAGTGGATCAGGCTGTCCGTTTAATGGAATCATGTATGCACAAACAGGTGATCTCAGTCGCCTCCCACTTCTCTGCCATTATCCAGTCAAGGTATATGTATTGTTTGTTGTTAATTCTTGAATAATTAAATAATTTTTATTCTAGTAATTCAAAAACTGAAGTGTACATTTATATAAAAAAAAAATTAGATAACTTTAAATTCATGTTCTCAGAGTCAAATTCTCAAAAATATTAAGCCACTTTTTTTTTCAATTTTTTTTAGATTTGGAGTCATATTCAGTTTTAATTTCAGTTGATAATTTATTTGACTTATTTATTAATTTAAATAAAAATGATGTTTTACTTGACTTTGAAGGCACAATTCCTGAGCAATGATCCTGATTACTTGACTTGCAAGAAGAATGAATGCAAGATACACAAGAGCAACAGCAGCAATAAAACTGTTGGATGTATAAAGACCTGCGGAGCGACGTTATCCTTTCATGTCGTGAATATTCGAACAGATATCGAGTTTATACTATTTGGCGGCGGATTTGAAACTCCCTGCGTTCGCAGCAGAGCCTCCCCGATACAGTTTGCCAATCCAAAAATGCCACTGCACGGTCATCTGGCCAGTGTGGATTCCACTGCAACATCTGTAAGTATCATTTCAGTTATGCGCCGTGATAAATCCTAAAAGGGTAAAAAAAATAATCACTTATTTATAGTTCGAGTTCGAGCAAACTGATTTTCAGTTCATATAAATTTGCAGATGAGATTGACATGGGTAAGTGGAGATAAAGCTTCGCAGCAGGTACAGTTTGGTGATGGGAAATCGCTAACATCGCAGGTCACAACATTTACGCAAGACGATATGTGTAGTGAGTTTCGGTTACTAACTCATTAGATTCATATGCATAATAAAGAAGTTTCTCAATTTTCACTATAAAATTTGGTTAAGGAAAATTTGTGGGACGGAAAGAAAATTTGGAGGAAACTATAATCTAATGTTTGGTTACCCATGGAAAATCAAACAAAAACAAAAGGATTCACTTTAATATTTTCTTTTTCATGGAAAATGACTTTCCTATAAATTATCCGTTTCATTTTCTTTCCACGACATTTTCCATGATCCAAACTAAAAAATATATATGAAATAAGAGATGATTTTTTTAATGACAGCTTCGGCACTGGCAAGTCCAGCCAAGGATTTTGGGTGGCACGACCCGGGATTCATTCATTCAGGTGTGATGACAGGACTTGAGCCTTCAACTACTTACACTTACCGTTATGGAAGGTACATATAAATCTTTCATTGTCGATAACTGTAAAATGTTACTTTCTGAGTTACTAATCAGTAGAGATGATTTTCATCAGTGACTCTGCAGGTTGGAGTGATGAAATTCAGTTCAGAACACCGCCAGCAGGCGGTGCTGATGAGTTCAAATTCATCGCATTTGGAGACATGGGGAAGACTCCTCGGGACGCATCTGTTGAGCATTACATACAGGTACGTTCTGTGACCTGTTTTGTTAAGTTTCAAAATTTTAACATGTTTTGTTTGAGGAAAGTTTCTGAAAGGGAAAAAAAATGACGTTTCGTGTTTGGTTTATCATGGAAAATCTTAACAAAATACAAGAATCCAATACAAAATTTTCCGTGCCATTTTTTTAATGAGAAAATGATTTTCCCGTTCATTTTTCATTTAATTTTCTTTCCACCATATTTTCCAATACCCAAACGAAGGCTGATGATAACTATGCCTTTTTGTTTGGTTTCGGGTTCGGGTGATTTTATAGCCAGGGGCATTATCTGTGACGAAGGCTATGAGTGACGAAGTGGCCTCCGGAAATGTGGACAGTATTTTTCACATTGGAGATATCAGCTACGCTACAGGGTTTCTAGTCGAATGGGATTACTTCCTCAACCTCATCAGCCCCTTGGCTTCAAAAGTTCCTTATATGACAGCCATTGGAAACCATGAGAGGTACTTTTCGTATATAAAAAAATTTGTGTATCTTTTATTTGACCTCGAACTATGAAAAGCTATTATTAAACAGTACCTGAATTTTTGCAGAGACTACATAGACTCAGGCTCAGTGTACATAACTCCAGATTCAGGAGGCGAATGTGGCGTCGCTTACGAGACATATTTTCCAATGCCCACACCTGCAAAAGATAAGCCGTGGTACTCCATCGAACAAGGTCCTGTTCACTTTACTGTGATCTCAACTGAGCATGACTGGACTCAGAACTCCGAGCAGGTGCCATTATACTCTACATATTTAGAAAAAATCGTCATCATTTTTTCTTAAATAATATTTTATTCGTTGGAAAGGAAGAACAGAGAAATTACAAAACGGTCAAGACCAAATATGGTCGGTATCTTTCTTTTTAACGCAAGATCAAACCGTAACAAGAAATGCACAATTAGCATCATTTCATCGCATAATATATTTGATTGAGATTGCTATTCCATTTAACTAATGCTAGTTATGTAATATGCAGTATAATTGGATTAAATCGAACCTTGCCTCAGTTGATCGGTCCAGAACGCCTTGGCTGGTTTTTATGGGGCACCGACCGATGTACACTTCTGTCTCGAGCCTAACCAGCGTGGATTTGAAATTCGTTGTGTCTGTGGAAGACTTGCTATTAGCAAACAAGGTGGATCTTGCTCTTTTCGGACATGTTCACAACTATGAAAGGACTTGTGCTGTATATCAAGGTCATTGCCTGAGTCTGCCTGTTAAAGATAAAAATGGCATCGACACATACAACAGCAGAAACTACACAGCTCCTGTCCACGCAATCATAGGAATGGCCGGCTTCAAATTGGACAAATTCCCCCTCGTAAACGTACGCAAATTCCTCTCTTTACTTTTTGCTGAAAATAAAAAGAACTTATTACTGCACAAAAATACATATTCAGTCTTATGTCGCTTCAATTCGTAAAAGGAAAAAAAAATAGCATTTAACATTATTAGAATCGCTCTTACAGTTAAATAGCTGGAGCATAGCAAGGCATTCTGAGTTCGGGTATGCAAGATTTCACGCTACAAAGACAGTCTTGAAAGCAGAGGTTAGCGCAAGATTTCTGTCTATTGCTTCTTATTGTTCTTCTTGGCTAATTATGATTTGGGTCACTTTCTCTTTTGCAGTTTGTGAATGCGAATTCAAGTCAAGTCGAAGATAGTTTCCAGTTCACCAGATGAAGCAGAAGCTGATACATATACAGCAAACAAAGATTTATACACACATGTAAATGTTATATATACCACATTGGAGCTTCGGTCCATTAACAAATTGCATTTGCCAAATGCAAATTACTTTGTAAAAAAAAGGCAAAAATAAACGATATGAAAATTTTCAGATTATAAATTCAAACATTAAAGCATGTAGTTTAGGTTTTAATTATGTATGTAGAAAAGCAGTCAAAACTGTATTATCTATAGCAAAAACTGAATCAATTGATAGAGTTAGTACAGAATCTGAACCTAAAATATTCTCAATTTTCCAGAAAGAGAGAAAAAAAAAACTATCAAATTAAACTATAAAACCAGAGTAAAGATAAGGGTAAAAGAAAATTTGTATTTTCTATGGAGAAAAAGCAGTCAAAACTGTATTATCTATAAAACCAGAATCGTCAAAATTGAGTTATATGATTCGTTGCCGTGAAACCAAAAGTACAACATAGTTTGTCAAGAATATGTTATAATTTGTCACGAAAAATTAACTAGAAATTAAAGATTTAATTTCATCCATCCAAATGACCAAATCAAAGAATGTCATTAGTTTGTATTTTTTTTACAAAAATATGCACTTTACACCGAATCATTTTTCATAAAATCAAACACAATAATGAAGTAAATAAATAAATAAAAATTCCTTTGATAATGAAAGAAAAAACATATTCTGCCGAAAGAAAAAGAAAAAAGAGGTCAAATAAATAATTTCCAATTTACCACAGCAGCAGCTTCCCGCTTTGCCGACCGCCGCCCGTCGCTCTCCGTTAAGTAATTAATTAACTCATCTCGAAGCTCTCGCAACAACACAACACGTGGTTGTTTTTATTATTGATTGATTTTATTTTGATTAAATTAAATGCAGGTAGGTGGCGACAGATGTCCGAATTTCGTTGGGGCGGTGATTTCAAAGTCTCGCCACTGCTCCTTGCCTACTGGTTAGTGTTCAGCTTTGATTAATTTGCTGATGGGAGATGCTTGTTGAGGAAGTTGGTGAAGGGATGGATGGATAAGCTTCACATCGATATTCAATATTATCTTTGATTGTTTGTTTTGCTATTGTGAAGTTGTAAGTTGTGTTTGATTTTTGATTGGAATATTTGTGATCAAAGTGTAGGATATATCCAGTACTGGATTTTGTAGATCAGGGTTACTGCTGCTAAAAATGGTTGGGAATGGTAGTGAGGGAGGAGTGAGTCCAATTGGGTATTCTAATGGGACGATTCAGAGCTCAAACGGGTCTGTTGAGGAGAAACTGGATGAGCTACGTCGCTTGATGGGTAAAGGAGAAGATGATCCGCTGAGGATTGTTGGTGTTGGGGCTGGTGCTTGGGGCAGTGTATTTGTAGCAATGCTGCAGGATTGCTATGGCCATCTAAGAGATAAGATTCAAATTAGGATATGGAGAAGAGCTGGTAGAGCTGTTGATAAGGCAACGGCAGAGCATTTATTTGATGTGATCAACTCGAGGGAAGATGTGTTGAGGAGATTGATCAGGCGTTGTGCATATTTGAAATATGTTGAAGCAAGATTGGGTGATAGGACTCTTTATGCTGATGAAATCTTGAAGGATGGTTTCTGCCTGAATATGATTGACACCCCGATGTGCCCCTTGAAAGTTGTTACTAACTTGCAGGAGGCTGTCTGGGATGCTGACATTGTGATCAACGGATTGCCTTCGACTGAAACCTTTGATGTATTTAATGAGATTGGCCGTTACTGGAAGGAAAGAATTACAGTCCCTGTCATCATATCCTTGTCAAAGGGTATAGAAGCTGAGTTGCAGCCTGAACCTCGTGTGATAACTCCCACGCAAATGATAAATCGTGCAAGTAAGTGCATGTTTTTGTGTTTCATGTTGGTAATGATTTTCTATACTTTCCGATTCTAGGGTCTAATTTTGCATTTTTTTTTTTGGGAAAAGTACATAAAGGGTACCTGAACTATCGCCTAATTCCAATGTGTGGGCTTAACTATAAAAAGTTCCAAAGAGGGGGCGAACTTTGGTTAGTCTTTCCAAAGAAGGGGCACAGTCAAACCTGAACTATCGCCTAATTCCAATGTGTGGGCCGAACTATAAAAAGTTTCAAAGAGGGGGCGAACTTTGGTTAGTCTTTCCAAAGAGGGGCGAACTATAAAAACCTGAACTATCATTTTTTTAAAATCAAAACATTACTTTAAATTTATTTATATAAATTAATAAACAAGAATAACGGAATTTTATATTCCCTAATCCCTACTACAAAATTGAATTTTATATTCCCTAATCCCTACTACAAAATTGAATTTTATAAAATTCAGATTTATAAATTCAGATTTTATACAAAATTCAGATTTATAAAATTCCGTTATTTTGTAGCAGGGATTAGGGAATATAAAATTCAATTTTGTAGCGGAATTAATAAACAAGAATAACGGAATATTATAAATCTGAATTTTGTACAAAATCTGAATTTATAAATCTGAATTTTATAAAATTCAATTTTGTAGTAGGGATTAGGGAATATAAAATTCAGATTTATAAAATTCCGTTATTCTTGTTTATTAATTTATATAAATAAATTTAAATTATGTTTTGATTTAAAAAAAATGATAGTAGGAAAATTTAATTCCTCTTACACATTTGTAGTAGGACATGCTGAAAATATGAAATTCAGATTCATTTATATAAATTAATGTGTAAGATGAATTAAATCTGAATTTTATATTCCCTACTACAAAATTGAATTTTATTCCCTATAAATTGATGCAAATGTGTAAGAGGAATTAAATTTTCCTACTATCATTTTTTAAAATCAAAACATAAATTTACATTTATTTATATAAATTAATAAACAAGAATAACGGAGTTAACGGCGCGTTGGACGGAATTGGACGGAGTTAACGGCGTGTTTGACCATGCCCCTTCTTTGGAAAGACTAACCAAAGTTCGCCTCCTCTTTGGAACTTTTTATAGTTCGGCCCACACATTGGAATTAGGCGATAGTTCAGGTTTGACCGTGCCCCTTCTTTGGAAAGACTAACCAAAGTTCGCCCCCTCTTTGGAACTTTTTATAGTTAAGCCCACACATTGGAATTAGGCGATAGTTCAAGTACCCTTTATGTACTTTTCCCTTTTTTTTTTTAGTTTGAATGAACAACTTCATTGCTTTGTTCCTCCAGGCAGTATATAATCTACATCATTCTTTATTTTGTACCCAATTTTTTGGTGTATCATTTAGGGTCAAATCCTCCTTTTTACATTATGTTGCCTCATACTTTGCAGGCATCTACATTATTCTAGGATTTCAACATCTTGCTTTGTTAATATAATATAACTAGTAACTACGTTGCTCCACTTTAAATTTGAAATCCTGGTGCCTAAAGTACGCGTATTAAGTTTCAGTTGTGTCCCATTAGCTAATAAGCTAAGTTGCGTTACATAAACCTGAATTAATATGAATTACATACACTAACCTAGGCCTTAGGAGTTAGGTCAACACATATGACTTCCCATTCTGCCATTTGTTTGCTTTTGACTTTTGGATCATCACATAGACTGTATCACTTTACATATGCATGTGTCAACGACTTAACAGGGGTTATTAGATGTGTATACACTTGCTTTCGTCTTGCTTTGCTCTTTCTTGGTTACTTATCCTGCTTATATCCTATGTTGCACGGATACTCCAAAATAGTCACGTACCCGTATCGTATCCGTATCCGATACACGATACACTTGGGATACACGGATTCTTCGTATCCGTTCAAAAAAACGTATCTTAATTTTTGGATACATTTATTTGCCGTATCCAAAAAATGTAGCCCAAAAAATTCAAATTTGCCCATAATATTAACTAAAATCAGCCCAAAAATGTTGCCGGATTCTTCTGATGATGTTTGAGACTTTTACTACTGACTTATTTTTTGCTTGAAGAACAATTATATGCTTGAACTTTTTGTTTAACTAGTTAACTAGGGGTTTTTATAAACAAAATTATTTGTTTGTGCGTAATTTTTTATATAATTTACAAAAATGGTATAACTGTATATATATATATATATTTTAAAATAAAATCCGAAACGTATCGTATCCTGCTTTTTCTGAAAAAATCGTATCCCCGTATCGTATTGTACCCGTATCCCGTATCCGTATCCGTGCAACATAGCTTATATCTTGTGATGTGAATGCCGGCAAAATCAGTTTCGTATAATGAAGCCGTTAGCCTCTTCATTTCTTGACTCGTTCTTTGACTATAAAATAATTTGCAGCTGGAATTCCAATGGAGAATATTCTCTATCTTGGAGGACCTAACATTGCTTCAGAAATTTACAACAAAGAATATGCTAATGCACGTATATGTGGAGCTGAGAAATGGAGGAAGCGGCTAGCAAAGTTCCTGAGGCAGCCTAATTTTATAGTGTGGGATAATGGTGATCTAGTCACCCATGAAGTTATGGGTGGCTTGAAAAATGTTTATGCTATTGGAGCTGGTAAGTCTATTTACCTCTTAGAAAGCAATATTGTTCAGACAAACTTTGTTGAGCTGCAGTTCTAAATTCAATACTGCGGTGTAATTTTCAAAATTATAGGAATCGTAGCCGGGCTGACCAACGAGAGTGCTACTAGCAAGTCGGTGTACTTTGCCCACTGTACATCAGAGATGATTTTCATCACTCATTTATTAGCTGAAGAACCAGAAAAGCTGGCAGGGCCTTTGCTAGCAGACACCTATGTTACTCTGTTGAAAGGTCGTAATGCTTGGTACGGCCAGAAATTAGCAAAGGGCGAGTTGAGTCTGGAAATGGGTGATAGCATTAAGGGGAAAGGAATGATTCAGGTATCACTACTATTTCTTATTTACATCGCAAGCATGTTGACCTACCTTAAAAATTCTTGGTGAAGTCAAAACTTTTATGTTCAAATGTTGCTTTTCTGCATGTTACTACTAGCTATCATTAACTGCCTCATGACTCACATATGTCAGGGTGTCTCCGCTGTGAAAGCATTCTATGATCTGTTAAGCCAGTCCAGCTTAAGCATCAAGCATCCAGAAAATGATAATCCAGTTGCCCCAGTCGAGCTCTGCCCGATTTTGAAGGCACTCTACAGAATGCTGATTACTAGGTAAGTCCCATGATTTCAGAAAAAAAGCTCCTTTATGCAGCGTTCCATATTGTTCCACGGTTTGATTTTCTGTGCTTGGTGTAAAATCCAGAGACTCGTCACCTCAGGGTCAGGGCGTTCTAGAGGCACTAAGGGATGAAACAATGAACGATCCACGAGATCGTATTGAAATGGCACAGACTCATGCTTTCTTCCGACCTTCCCTCCTGGGACAACATCCTTCATTGATAAAAAAATCCAGCTTGGGATAATTTTCATGATTAAACTCAAATATGAGGAAAGAACATTACTATTTATTAATTGGTTGCGATTAAATTTCGTACAAGTAGAATGCATTGTATAGCAAGGATCTCAATCTGGTTGTAGCGACTTGCGAGGAAAGTTGAAACAGATGGGGGTGAAAAGTTGAGAGGGGATCGATTGAATGAGCACTTCCTTGAGCTGAGGAACAGAGTACAAAGTAGGTAAGTAATTGGAGGCTAGCACGTGCTTGCTAGTATTGTTTTTTACTTCTGTAGTGTATGCGCTTGGAAACCGAATGTTCAGTTCAGTGCCTGTATCCTTTAGATGATAACAATTAATATGAGGCACCTAGCAATCGAATAGATATAATATGTCAACAAGCTTATGTGTAAATATAGTTTAGCTTCCCGTCTACTTAACCTAACAAAAAATTCCAATATGGTGCTTGGGAAATTCACTTGAGATGACTAGCTTGTCAGAAAATGTGAACCTAGCTTCGGCCAAGTTCTCGAACGTAGAGCTCCATTTCTGATAGGTTTGGCCGATTTCATGCCATGTCCGGGCCACTAGGAAGTGGTTCATATCCATCATGTTGCTTGGGTGGGGTAGACTGCTTCTCGACAGGAATGCACTTAAGCACAACTGCCACCACTAAGCTAGCCGCTCCTATTACTACGCTCGCCACCCACAACTCCCAGCTGAGGGGTACCGTGCCTGCAAAGGCGCCTAAGAACTCAACAATAATAACTTGAAATGCCACAGTTGAGATCATTACTCCCACGAATACCCAACTATCAAACATGCCCCTGAAAATGTTTATCTTCTCCATGTCGCGGCTGTTGATTTCGTTGAACACCTGTGATGATGTAGTATATATGGATCAAAAAAGTGAAGACTTAAATCAAAGGTAAGAGTTATTCAATGTTTAATGAAAAACCAGTAACCGTAATTTACCTGGCAGAACACAAAAGAGTTGAAGATAAAAGTGTTGAGAACATCAGTGGCATCAGAACCGGTGAGATCGAGGATCTTCTTTCCACGGAATGTAAGGACCAGAAGAACAGACAGTTGGTATATGCTTTGACCGATAATATTTCTCCACATAGTCTTGGTGATGAAACTCACGTTTCGCCCAACCGGTGGCCTTTGCATTAATCGGTCAGTTGGTGGCTCTGTTGCGAGGGCTAGTGCTCCAAGGGTGTCCATGATCATGTTTACCCACAGCAGTTGAACAGCAGTTAGAGGAGCGGAACCTGAAACTCAACATATTCTCTTTAGTGATACATTTTCTATAGCAATTCATGATTGTAAAGAAAGCTTAGTAGATACCCAACCTGAGATGCAAGCAGAGATGAAGTTTATCATAAGGGCCACCACATTGACTGTCAACTGGAACTGTACAAACTTTTGGATGTTTATATATACAGAACGACCCCATCTGGCAACATTAACTATTGTTGTGAAGTTGTCATCCATTATAATGACATCGGCATTCTCTTTGGCAACCTGACACAAGTATAGTTCAGCTTAGGACATTCAGAAAGAAGGTATATTAAACATGGATAAGCCCGAGCTCCAAGTGGAACAAGCCAAGTGTGCTTCCAGTGTTGAGATTGAGTATGCTGCTAAAGGAATGATCTAGTGTGCTTAGTTTAATATATAGCATAGTTTCATGTGCCCGAAGATTATAACTGAGCCTGAACATACCTCTGTTCCAGCTATACCCATTGCAAGTCCAATGTCTGCCTCATGTAGTGCGGGAGCATCATTAGTGCCATCCCCAGTCACAGCAACCACTTCCTTGAAGGTATTCCTCAACTGCGTTACTAATGTATGCTTGTCCAAGGGCAATGATCGAGCCATGACCTACAAGAAAGTAAGGGTACATTACAGTAAATAGTAAAAATCCATCAACCGAAAATTGATACGAAAAATAGAAACTATTATGAACCTGAAGTTTTGGTATAATTTCTTTCATTTCTTCGGGGCTTTTATTACGAAAATCAGGTCCTTCTATTGCTAAGCCATCATCTGTCAAAATTCCGCATTCTCTCGCAATTGCCTTTGCAGTATGAATATTATCACCAGTTACCATGCGTACAACAATTCCAGCTGCTAAACAAGTCTGCACAGCTTCTCTTACACCTGGACGAACAGGGTCCTTAATGCCCACAACTGCTATTAATGTGTAATCATCACTAGGAATATCGTCCACAGTAGAAGTCCCGTCCAAGTCCTTGAAAGCCAAGCAGAGAGTTCTCAAGGCTTCGGAAGCAAAACCATTTATGATGTCTGTTATGTTTTTCTGCTGTCTATCAGTGAGAGAAGTAACTTCACCATTAGCGTTGATAATCTTGTTGCACGTTCTTAAGATAATTTCAGATGCGCCTTTACAAAATGCTCGATGACCACCGCCAGGAAGAGACACAAGCACGGACATTTTTTTCTTTACCGAGTTGAAAGGTTCAACCTTCACTATATTGAATTCTTGACGAATTTTATTAAAGTCTCCTTCTAACAGCAAGCCAAATTCCAAAATAGCTGACTCTGTTGGAGAGCCTAGTATGTTTCTTTTGCCATCTTTTCCATGTACCACCTCTGACACTGTATTCAGGAAAATAGATTCCAGTAAGATAGGTAGGACATTGGTGGGGATGGAAGATTTCATATCCGGGTTACCACTGTCGACAATTTTAGTATCCTCACACATCCACAATTTGGTAACCACCATATGATTTGTGGTCAAAGTTCCTGTCTTGTCTGTACAAATACAACCCGCTGAACCCATTGTCTCGCAAGCAGATAAATGTCTAACAAGTGCCTTATCATTCATCAGCTTCTTCATAGCAAAGGCAAGACTTAATGTCACTGCCAATGGTAAACCTTCCGGAACAGCAACAACAATTATGGTGACTGCAATAGCAAAATAGTTAAGAAGTTTAACCGCATCGTTGGATGACCAATCGCCAATGTGACCGCTAATAGCCTTCTCAATCAAAAACCTTGTAGTCAACACCAAAAATGTTAATATTGCAAACACCAGACCAATCTTTCCAATTATAGTTGCCACTCCATTTAGCTTCACCTGTAGAGGTGTCTCGTCGTCTCCTCCTTCACTCAAAGTAACCATAAGTCTTCCCCATTCAGTCCTCATACCAACTGCTGTTACTAGCATCTTGCCTGAACCATCCTGCACTTTTGTGCCAGCTAAAAGAAATGGTTTGTTCTTGTCAACATTCACTGGTTCACTCTCACCAGATAAACTTGATTCATCAATTGATAAGCTATAACCTGAGATGAAAAGACCATCGGCTGGTATTTGATCACCGATAGATAGATGAACAACATCACCAACTACCAAGTCATAGATGGAAATTTTTTGCCTGGACCCATCTCTAGTGACGTGAACCATTATATTTTTCTTTTCTTTATCCAAGTCTTTGAATTGCAGCGACTGCCTGTAATCACTTATTGCAGTCACCATCACCACAAGAAATATGCTCAGAATAATTCCTAGCCCATCATACATGCCTTTCGGCCACCCTTCAGTGGCAATTCCAACCCCTATGGAAACAACGGCACAAACCATGAGTATAATTAAAGTAAGATCAGCCAGAGCATCCCACACAAACTGCCAGAATGATCGAGAAGGTTTCTCCACATAACGGTTATAGCCATAGATATTTTGTCGATAAGGTACATCCTTAGCGGAAACACCATCCGTTAACGAAACTGATATTTCTCTAGCTATGCCTTCAACGCCTGAGTAATGTTTGAAGGTCTTTGTATCATGCGAACGCACAACAGATGCAAGTTCGTCTGGACCAATGCCGAAACCAGCTTCCCTGACCTCGTCTGGAAGCTTGTACTCAGTTTTATTTCCAGCTGTTTAATATTATAATTAGAATAAGTAAATTAAAATATTAGTTATACACATATATATAAAACATACATTAACAATAACACCATACCATCAATGAAGTGTAAAGCTGCCTTTTGCACATACAGAGCCACTCTTATTTTCTCCTGTTAAAGACAAATGGTGATTAATAGTGCTTAATAAGGCCAAAGAGCGTGATAAATAGTTTTGTAAATACAATTTTAAACAGTAAAAAACATATCCACCGGCAATGAAAAAGAGAATTTTCTAAGAGGGAATTTTGAAAGCTGGTTTATTTGACCACTGAAGAGCAAGCCGCAGTGCACTGTTGGTAACCTCAGCTAAACTCGAGCTAATAGTTACATCTATTGGCATAGTGGGAGCTAATTCTCAGAAATCTAAATGACAAAGTGGAAATCTTTGGAAGTGTATTTACATCATCACAGAGCTCCAAACAACTTGCTGTTATATTGAATCATAAGCTAATTATTTACTTAACATACTTTCTTGTTTACCAAGTGCTTCAAATGCAATCTACGTACAGATAAATTAGTCCACCGTGGCGGTGCTTTGATTGTTTAATGTTAGGCATAATGCAAAAAACAACCTTATCTAGTCAAACAGATAAAGTCACTACAGAATGAAAAAAGAAAAGAACAAGGATCATTTCTCCAGGAGGATATCAAAATATGCCCTGGAACATTAGATCCAATGCTCACGGTGAAGACCCACTAGGCCACTAAGCCACCACGACATGCAGCATCTAATCCTATGAAAAGGAAACATATCCTGCACTTCCGTTATATGTAAACAAGTCAACAGCTAACAAGGATTTCCAAGGGTCTTAATTATGTCCACACATTCAATATTAATGCTCGGAATTTTTCCGAAGAACCCAACTAGTTACTCAACGATTAGGCTGGATGTGTGGGCTGCCTATATAACTTGACCATGTAGATAGTTTCTGACTACCCCCATTTCTACAAATGTTGATCACACATGCCTTCAAGTTGGGGCTACAAATCAATAAATAAAGAGTACTTTAAAAATAAATGACCATAAAAAGTCGTTGTTCAAGTCAATTCAACCACATATGAACTTACGAAGCTTCTTCACGTAATTAAGTTTCTTTTGTTGTTGTTCAAATTGTGGCAACTGAAACTCATTTAGCCATTTTTGACCAGGAAGCTGCCACTATAATTTCCATTGAGAAAAGTCCCAGAGCCTACTGTTGCGCATTTGTGTAGGGACCAGTAAAATTTCAACGATAATTAAGAAAAATACGAAATACTCGTTCAGAGAATATGTTCATCCATATCAATCAATATTCAAATCCACTGGAAACAAATTATACAAACCGATCGGCACTCGTTAATACTCGAATGAAATCAGAATCGATAATTATTCAGACTCATCAACAAGAAAAATTAGATGCGAGCAGTGATTTGATAGTGACCGTATATAGCATATACCTGTAACTTAGTGCGTTTGCGTTGAGCTTCAGCACGCTTGGCCAGATCGGCGACCATCCGAAACCTTCGACGGGGATTTTTAACAACGGAGACAGCCGATCTCCATCTCCTGAGCGCGTCCTCGGAAGGACGCTTTGACTCGACGTCGAAGTTGTCTTTCAAATACTTCTCCATTTCGGCCGGTCGGTGGAAATTGCTAGCCTGAAAATTAACTTAGCTACTGCTTGGTGTGCGTGGCTTGGGTTCAGACTCGTCTCTGGGCGATCGAGATTGGATGGAAATGGAAATGGAAGGGGCGGAACGATTCAACGTCTCGGGCGGTAATGGCGCGATGCGGGAGAGGAATCGACCGCAAATTATGAGATCTAATCACTTCAGCTGCATGAAGTGAAATATGATACTTGCCTAATTGTTATTTATTTATAGGGGACCTCTACGCTGCTACCACTTTATCTGTTTTGTCATTTCATATCTCAATTATCTCTTATCAAGTATATTATATATACTCATTCCTTTTCCTTCCTCCATAAGAATATTGTTATTAATATTAATTAATAAGAGACAAAGGAAATGATCGTCATCAGGTATTGGCATACGCGTACCATATCACATGATTAGCATGTGAGTTGTGTAAATGAGCCGATACACTCGTCGAGTTATTCGTGAATAAGTTTGGTCAAAGTTCAGTCAAAATTCGGTTCGATCTTAAACGAGTCAAGTACGAGCATAATTTTCAAACTCGTTTAATAAACGAGCCGAGTACGAGCCCACTAGTGCTCGGCTCGTTTATGTTCGTGAATAGCTCGTTTATGTGCTCGTCTATATACTCGTTTATATACTCGATTAAGGTAATTTTATATATTTTAATTTTTTTTAGTGAAAGCTCGATTGAAACTCGTTAAATACTCGCTCGAACTCGTGAAAAGTTCGATTAAAGCTCGTTAACTATAAATAATTATATTAAATTAATTAAATTAAAATACTCGTACAAAGCTCGAGCTCGGCTTGAACTCGTAAAATTAAACGAACCAAGTTCGAACACATATTTTTAATAATCGATAATACTCGCTCGAACTCATCAAATTTAAACGAACCGAACTTAAACAACTTAATACTCGGCTTGACTCGTTTACATCCCTGACCATGTGCATAATGCCAGATTTGAAATTTGTATAAAAGGAAAAAAAGTAAATACTTTGGTAATTGATACAGAGTGCTGTTTTGCTCTGGTCCACAAATATGTTGCTTTGTATAGTACATACTCCATAACCGCAACCATCGTTACAACTCAATTTATTGTAATAATGACGTCTTGTTGAACTTCACAATTTCTTCATTGAAACTCAAAACTGTTATTCAAACAAAAAAAGTGCGAAGTTTGAAAAATGTTGTTTAGTTCTAATTCGTGTGATAATACATTTTTACAGGTGAAGATGTCATTTTAAATTTCTGGACTCGTCACCTATGTAGCACTGAAACCTCTACATGGGTGCGGTACCGGTTTCGGAAACCTTCGGAAACCTTAGTTGACCGTTTCGGAAACGGTCAACGAATCGAAAACTTTTAGGACATGACAAGAAACCTCTGGACCTCTAAAAACTAATTTTGCATTTTATTTTGGAAAATTTTCAAAAAAAAATGAATTTAAATGGTAAATTAAATTATTTTAAACTAAATTTTGATTATTTTAAAAAATCATAAAATTATTTATATATTTAATATATATTAAGTACAGCGGTTTCCAGCGGTTTTTTTCTCCTTATTTTTAGATTTGCGGTTTCGCGGTTTCCGCGATTTCCGTTTCCGTGCTACATAGCTCATCACCCTCACCCTTTATGTCAAACAACTTCATTTCCGGCTATAAAAAAAACTTCATTTCCGTATTTATACAGATTTTTAATGAACTGATGTAGATTTATCAATTGAATTAAAATTTTCAGTTACTTTTTTTGACAGGTATTTTAAGTTACTTATGTCCGGCTCAAAATGACTTCACTAAAAAAAAGCTAGACTAAACTCTCCTCTCTCCTTCTAATCAGTTCCAAAACACCTCTGAAGCCGAAGCTTTTCTGTAACTCAGATCTGCCGCCGGCGGAGGCAGGGGAGCGGTTGTGAGCCTAATTTTGATGGAGTCGTCGCAGGGGTTGGGGTTGGCGTACGGTATGGAGGTCGGTGGCCCTTTGTTCCCCTTTGGTTTTCTCTGACGCGTGGGATGGTGGTCGGCATCCGGTTGGGTTGTGCTGGTGGTGTGCTATGCGGTTGGACGGGATTGGTGGGAGGTGTCGGCTGCTGGTGTGGGTGGGTCTCGCTGGAGGTGCTGAAGTCGTGGACGGAGTTGGCTGTTGACGCGTTGGTTTGGACGGCGTAGGCTTGCTGGGTTTCCCTGTTTCTCGCTGGTGATCGTTTTGATTTAGGTGTATATAGGTAGTTTTTACAGTTTTTAGTTTCGTTGTACTTAGGTTGTTAGTTAGTTTTTCCTCCCTCTAAGTGTTGTACTTATGAGGGTTGTAAATCTCAGCCGATTTCGGTCTGATCTGTATAGCCTCAGGAGTTAGTCATCTGTTGTAGTCGAAGGGCACGGTCTGTTTTCCAGTTGGTTATGTAGTGTTGGTCACTCGGGTCGACCGACCAATTGTTAGTCGTGCCCTTTTTGGATGGTCTACCCTTCGTGACAATCTACTCGTGTTTATAGCCTTTGTGGCACTATAAAAAAAAGACATTATTCAAAGTTATTACGTTTGACTTGAGTATTTGACTATTCTTAGTCCTACTAAATGTTCATCTACACCATAACACGAGCATATATAAATTGCTGGTGAAGAAATTGATCGATAGTTAGACATTGTGGTGTGGTCACATATCTCATTAGTTTTTACTTTCTACGTCTTTGAAAATAAAATATCATATTGTCATGATCAAAGATTTCACAGTGCAGGTGGAATTTTCAAGTTATTCAATTGGGAAGAAGTTTTAACTTGAGCAGTTCTAATTAGATATGTAACTTAAAATTTTAATGTTAGCCAATTAAAATTACAACATGTAAAGTTACTTCATATTACTTTTGTGCTGATTTATTTTTTAAAAAAAGAAAGTAAATTCAATTATAATAAACAAGGAATGGACAACCTCATTCATGCTTGTGCATTCAGAGGGTTCGACCAAGACTATTCATGTCGGTACATTCAGAGGGTTCGACCAAGACTATAACCGTCGACCTTTTGTCTGATTTTGGCTCGCATGTTTCATTTATTATTTTAGGTCTCATTTATTAGTTTATGTGAAGACCGTTCAAAAGATTATTTTTTAAAATTAAAGCAGGGCGGAGCCAGCACTTTTATTAAAGGGTTCAAAAAGCTTGAACCGTGACAAGTACAAAAAAATACTAACGCGTGAATCGCCCTCAAGTGCCAGTCCATTGTTATAAAATCCAGGACTTAAAAACACTGTACAGGCTGAGAGAGGCTAGTAAAAAATAAGGAAGAGCTGGGCGCAACTAGCTAAAAAAACAAACCAAAACACTAATTATAGTAAAGGAGGGACTAAAAACGAGACCCTGTGAAGAGGAGGCGGCGGAGCGTGGGGCAAGCCATAGTGATGAGTCGATTTCTCGACTATCTTTCCTCTACTTTTACTAGATGTTTTGATCCGTTCCGAGTCTCTTTCGATGCCATTTGACACCCTTCTTGGTCTATTAGGTCCCAAAATGCATTTCGTCTCACTCGGAGCCTCAAAGATCAAATGGAGCAAAAGTTGAGTGAATTTGAGCCAAATATGGAGTTTCGGGCAAAAAAGGGCAAACTGACCTTGCCAATGTATTTTGCGTGCTCAGATCGCATACGGTGTCCGCATTAGTTGATTCAAAGCTTGTTGGAAAGCTAACTCAAAGGGCTACAACTCTTCAGTTTAAGCCAAGACCTAACTCGGACGTTAAGACTGCGACAAATCAGCCAGATTTTCACTGCCTTTCCAAGCTCGCCCGAGCTCTGCAATATGACCAATCTGCCATGCCAAGCCCGCCCGAGCTCCACGGAGCTCGCCCGAGCCTTGATCCTTCTAATACAATCTTCCCAATTAAGCTCGCCCGAGCACGGTGGAGCTTAGCCTTTGGGCTATAAAGAGATGGTTAGAGGTTTTTGCTAGGGTTTTTGGGCACGAAAAATTGAGGGTTTCTAGAGAGATAAGCTACCAAGGCTTCAAAGGAGGATCATCCATTGAAGATTGAAGATTCAAAGGGTGGAAGAAGACCATCTACACTAGAATATTGGTTCATTCCTTCCATTGTATTTTCATCTATGTACTCAATACAATTTGTGTTTGTCTATGAACATGATTTGTGAGTAGTGTTTTGTATTCTAGGGTCCTATGGATCTTATGTGTGTTAATACTCCTAATCTATAATGAATCAATGTTAGAATAACATGTTTGGATGATTGTGAACTACTTTGATCAAATGTCAACTCTATGCCCTCTAAGTGTTAGATAAAATGCCTAGGTGGTTTAGAAACATGAACTTGAAGTTGAGTGTCCTAGCGAACGAGACTAATAGTTCTAGAATGCAAGTAGACTCACCCTTGTTAGGTGGTGATCACTAGCGTGACCCATTCTAGCATTGAGATAGGCTTGATCAAGACCGCTCTTGGATATTGATCATTCAACTAGCGTTGATGATTGAGAACCTTGAGTTGGACGTGAGCTAAAAACATCGAGAGATTGAAGCTCACGTGCAGGGTGCTTCTTCCTTAAATCAAGTAAAAACATCAAGAGATTGAATTTGGTTTAATAGTCGCACGCCTTAATCTAATCATCTAAAACAAGTATCTTGCATGAAATTGAACTCTTGGAGTCTAAAACACATATGAGTGAAGTAGTTCCCTAGAGTACACCTTTAGCCTTGGTAGTGACACTATCTCTAGATCCCTTAGTTTGTTTACATTGTTTATATTCATTTTCTTTAGCAACTCCACCAATCAAACCCAACCTTTCGCAATTAGAATAGACTTATCGAAACAAAATTGAATAGTGCATAAGTTTAAACTTGATCCTTGGACGACCCGGTACTTACCGCTTACCGGTCTTATAAATTGTTTTTGATCAAATATATTGCTTTCGAATCACTTAGATTTGAAGTGCATAATATTACAACGCATCAACAAGATAAGCCGAGCGCTAAGATGCATGATCAACATGAAAGTGAGCAGGGCAGCTATTGCAAAAGGATGGAATGTGGTGCAGATCAGTTGTGTAGGCAATTTTGGTCGCCCGAGGAAGATCATTGACCATTTTGTAGGATGCAAAAATCTCAGAGCATTTATGAAACAAAAGTCGGGATATTTTCCAAATTGCTAAAAAATGAACATTGTTTTCTAATTTTACTCCATCTCCAGATTGGTTTCCCAATTTATACTAGTTTTCTAAGACGCTGTTACCAAGAGCGTCTTAACATTAAAACGCTCCTGCCAACATCGGCTTAAGCCTCGTGGCATTTTTGCGCCAAAATATGTGAGTCAGCAGTTGATGTGGATCGTTTAAATTTATTTTTTATTATAATGTCGTCGGTAACAGCGGCTTAAGTTTCGAGCCTTAGTTTTTATCTTCATCATTTCGTTCCAACAAATCTCCAAAATCGCCCAAAATCTGACCTTTGTATTCTTCCATTCGCTGCACCACCATGCTGCGTGTCGTCCGTCCGTCCGCCTCATCTCCGCTCTCCGTGCCGTCATCCTACGCATGTGTCGTCGTCGCCTTCCTCTCAATTTCTATTAGAACGCTCCTACCAACAGCGTTTTAAGGTGAGACACTGTCTCCAACAGCGGCGTACGCTTGTTTGGTAATATTATGCCACATGACTGCATATTTTGGTGCAAAACGCCACGAGGCTTAAGTTGGCAGGAGCGTTTTAATGTTAAGACGCCCTTGGCAACGACGTCTTAGAAAATTAGTGTAAATTGGAAAACCAATCTGGAGATTGAGTAAAATTGGAAAGCAATGTTCATTTTTCAGCAATTTGGAAAATTTTCCACAAAAGTCACACATTTTGTATGAAAACGCATTGGTCATAGTTCAAGATCAAGAGTTCTTTATCAAAAAAAGAAGAAGATCAAGAGTTGAGTTAATTAAATACTGCACCGTTTTGAACATGGTGATATTGAAAAGGTATGTACTTGTCATTCAGTAGTAGAAAAGATCTCTAATATAAATCTAGAGTCCGGTTCCCGTGAGAAGTGTCAAATTGGTGAGAAATTAGAACTAATCTCATCCTTACATTTTATTTAATTAATGGTCCTGATTAAATCTAAATCAAATCAAATCACGCTAATTAGTATATTAAAAAACGAATTAAGGGTAGTCTAGTCTAATCAGTCGACGACGCTAATCAACTCTATCGCCGATCAGTCGACGACGCTAATCAACCCTATCGTCGATTAGTCCAATCAGTCGACGACGGTAATTAGTTGATTTCTCCGATCAGTTGATGACGCTAATCAACCCTATCGCCGGAGAAAAACCAGTCCGATCCGATTTCCCTGGGGAAGATGAAGGTGACGCGCACCTCACGCTATTAAGTTCTCCGCGCCCAAAGAAGACATTAAATTGTTAATGTCTACTTTGAGCGCGGCGTTAATGTCTTGTTTGGGCGCGCTCACTTGTGATGCTACGAATTATCCTTTGAAAAGCTACGAATTATGTTTATAATTGCTATCCTTTGAAAATGTACGAATTATCCTTTGAAAAGGTACGAATTATCCTTTGAAAACGTACGTATTATCCTTTGCAAAGGTACGGATTATCCTTTGAAAAGGTACCAAATAGAATACTACGAATTTTTTATGTAATTACTACGAATTATAAATTATAATTCATAGCTTTCCAAAGGATTATTCGTACCACGGCCGCGCGCCCCACGCTCACATTACGTGAGCCGCGCCCAATGTAGACATTAACAAGTTAATGTAAAGGCTGGGCGCGACGCTAATGTTAAGGTTGGGTGCACGACAAGTCTGATTACTGTTCATCTTTCCCAAAAACGCAAACGTCGACTGGTGTCGACTGATGCCGATGAATTGTCCGATTCCGAGCAGTTCCATGGGCGATGGCGAAGGTTCTCATTCCGATCGTGGCCAGCTGAACGCCGCGGGATTGATTAACGATTAGTTTTAAGCTAATTACTAATTTACCCTTAATTGTAATTAAAACGACGATTGTGTGAATAAGTTAGGGTTGAATAACTGCCATTAGATTAATAATCTAATGATCATTAACCGTTCTCATTTCTCACCAAAGATGACAGTTCTCATGTGATCTTAATTCTATAAATCTAATGTGAGAAGAGAGACAAATACATAAAAGTCAAGGGAATGCATCATCTTTCTCCATGACAACAAGAGAAAACATTATAAGTATCATTTATAATGATTCATAATTAAAAGCGTTCCATAATTGAGCGCCCGAAACTGTCATTTAATAACGTTTAGTAGAGGCCTTAAAAAAATTCGTTGCACCTTAGCTATTTGCTGTGAGTATTAAAACGACATCGTTCCAATAAAAATGATATTATTTTGTTCTATTATAAATTTTACAGCATCATTTTGACACTCGCAAAAAATAACTTCACTACACTGGATCCGCATCCGAAGCCCCTATAAAGGCGATGTTGTAGTGTAGTGTAGGCAGTGTTCAAGAAAACGTCCGCCTAGGCCGTCTAGGCGGCGCCTAGGCGGTCGTTTTCTTCAATCCGTCCCGATTAATCAATTAATCCCCGATTAATATAATATTAATATTAATAATATTAATAAAGTACTATTAGTAATTTAATATATCAAAAATCAAAATGATCTAAATTAAAATAATATTAATACAGTATTATTAATATGTTAATGCATATATATTAAAAATATATAAAAATCGAAACCGATTAGTCACCGATTAATCTTCGATTAATCCCCGATTAATCCTTTCAGGACTCTGACCGCCCGATGCCCGCCTAGCGTTTTCTTGAACATTGTGTAGGTGTTGTGCCAATTGGTTATTTCAAGTTGATACTCCAGCCGTAGGGGTGAGCAAACGGTAATTTACCGTTTACCGTTTACCGATTTACCGAAATACAAAATTCTATTCCGTTTACCGTTACCGATTTACCGAAATTTCGGTAAATTTCGGTAAATTTACCGATTTTACCGAAATTTATTATTTTTCTAATTTTTTAAATATATACTATAAATCTTATAAAAATATATGCTGATTTTTAATATATATAAATGTTTTTTTTAAAATTTTCTTTATAATATATATAATATTTATTTATTTATTTAAATTTTCGGTAAAACGGTAAATTTACCGACTTATTTTTACCGTTTTACCGTTGATAAATTTACCGTTTTACCGAAACGAATCGATTCGGTAAATTCAATTCGATAAACGGTAATTTACCGAATTTTGCTCTCCCCTATCCGGCCGCCTTTTTGGGCTTCGTATTATTTTGGACCAGTTCTTTTGTGGCTAATTTATGGACTCAAGAAGGGAGAAGCAGGGCTCACTGATGCTGCTATTATTATTAAGGTTTTGGGCTCTTTTGGAATGTAAACCCGTTTGTTTGTTTGTTTGTTTGTTTTTTTGATACATAGAAGGTATGTAAATTTAATCAGATTTTTGTACCATAAAAAGACACAAGGATCGTTTGACGGTGATGATAATCTCTGCAACCGGTAATTGGTGTTGCTGGATATTTTTGATTGGTTCCGTGTCACGTTTTTTCCATGCCACTCCGATTCCAAATGAATCTGGGTCACAATTTTCCGAATTATTGAGTTTCGGATCTTGGAGCTTTCTGGACAAGTTCCAAACTTGCAAGCAACTCCGTCTCTTAATTTCTCCATCTTTCACATTCCTCCTTCTCCTTCATTTGTGGAAATTCGCACTACACGCGAACAAGCTTCATTTATCATCTTCGCGAAGCTTCAGCTGGTGAAAGAAAGGTAAAAGTTATCTCAATTTTCTTTCTGCAGATCACACCAAGATTTATAAATTATGATTTTGCTGACGCAATTTTTGGGGATTGATTAGCGAAATTGTTCAATTTGTTGTTTCCAGAGTTTAGTTTGGATATGGCGCTTGTGTCTTACAGTTATATGCCTAGCTGCCATGTCCGCCAATCTAGCTATAGTACCTCTTCATCAGGAAGTAGGTCAAGCTGTAAGACTAGAAGACATACTGTAATCTGTTTTGGAATCAAAACTAAGCAGGAGTGTTTCAGATTTGTGAAATTGAACCACTTTCCATCCGAATCGAAACAACTAGGAGACTCTAGGATGGGTGGAAATAGTCGAGGTGTCTCTTTAAAGGCATTGAGCCAAAATAGTGATGGTTTTGTGATGGATGGAGAAGTGGATGCTAAGACGTTGTCAGGAAGTGAGGAATTGGTAACTAAGGTTTTGATTCCAGGGTTGCCTGATGGTGAACATGAAGCTCAAATAGACGGCTGTTATTGGGAGTGGAAGCCTAATTTGAATGTGTATTATGAAAAGGCAGGGAGTGGTAATTCAAACTCCCCGCATATACTTTTCCTCCCGGGTTTCGGAGTTGGCTCATTCCATTATGAGAAACAGCTGAAGGACCTGGGTCGTGACTACAGGGTTTGGGCGTTGGATTTTCTTGGCCAGGGTATGTCCCTGCCTGTTGAAGATCCGGCTCCTCGGTTAAAGAAGGAAGATGATGGCACTCATGTGGAGGATTCTGTTTGGGGGTTTGGCAACGAATCTGAGCCATGGGCATCTGAACTTGTTTACTCTGTAGATCTGTGGCAGGAACAAGTGCGCTACTTCATTGAAGAGGTACAATTTATACATCGTAAGATGTTTCAATGGTCGCTTTGGCATTTTGATGTAGGAAATGTGATTATGATCAAATAGACAACTATTCATGTCCCGTAGGATACGGAATACTTCTTCTGATTGAAATCTCTTTTATTTATGTCACGATACAGGTTATTGGGGAACCAGTTTACATTGTTGGGAACTCACTTGGAGGGTTTGTTGCCTTATACTTTGCTGCATGCAACCCTCATCTGGTGAAGGGAGTTACGTTGCTCAATGCCACGCCTTTCTGGGGTTTTCTACCCAACCCTGCAAGATCTCCTAAACTGGCCAAGTTATTTCCATGGGCTGGTACATTTCCACTGCCTCCTCGTATAAAGAAGCTTTTAGAGATTGTGTAAGTTGAAGAGAAATATAACCGGATCTTAGTATCTTCTTACGTTTCATGTTAAATTATTTTTTCTAATGAATTTTTCTTATTCAACATTCAGTTGGCAGAAAATAAGTGATCCGAGAAGCATAGCACAGATACTCAGACAGGTTTATGCAGACCATACTACTAAGGTTGACAAAGTATTTTCTCGAATAATTGAGACAACACAACATCCCGCGGCAGCTGCCTCGTTTGCCTCGATAATGTTTGCTCCACAAGCAAAATTGTCCTTCTCTGATGCTTTATCGAAGTAAGTACCAATGGATTAAGATCCCATTACTTTATTGTTCCTCTTTTAGGAATAAAAGAAAATACATTTACTTGCCCTTCATTCGTCAAAATCTCGCATTGTTTCTAGGTGTCGAGACAAAAGTATTTCAGTCTGCCTCATGTATGGTAAAGAAGATCCCTGGGTAACCCCTATATGGGGACATCAAATTAAGCGCAAGCTCCCAGATGCTCCATACTACGAGATCAGCCCAGCTGGTCATTGCCCTCATGATGAAGTTCCTGAGGTACACTATTTTCTTCATTTAACGGTTTGCCTGTTACTGCGTAAACATAGACTGTTGGGACTTACTTCATTTTATGCTCAAAAAATCTTTTGCGTTCTGTCTGTTTCTTGGTACCACAGATTATCAATTATTTATTGCGAGGATGGATAAAAAACCTCGAGTCTGAAGGAATGACTGGGTTGCCACTGCTTGATGAGAACTTGAGTTCTCAACAACCAGTTGATAAAAAGGTGGAATTTATCAGAGATGGATCAAAGAAGTTAGTAACAGTTCGATATATTGAAACCAACTTTTCGCCGTTTAGGTGGTTGACATCATTCATTCGATCGTTGGAAAACTTTCGAATGAAATCTGTACAGTAAGTATGATGTCAAAGGTTGGATAATGTGTACAAAAGAAATGGTAATGTTCAGCCACAACCACAATTCAATTTGTATCATAGATTCAATCCCAATCTATTCAATATTGGCGTAAGTAGGCCAGACCACCATTTTTTCATTTGTATGGGTTGACAAGAAAAGATCTAATAAATGGTGGACAACAGCAGATTCTTTGAATATTGACAATTGGATGTGGAGAAGGAGAACCATAGACTGGCTGCTTCGCCTTGATAAAATATCCTTAGAAAATTTGGACACCCTATATTAAACTTAAAGTATAGCTACCCTTATTTATTATGCAAAAATAATAACAATTATTGATGAAATAAATACAATGTGCTTTTTGGGGGCACACGAGTGTGTGAGCATTTGGTTTCCTGGGATAAAATATGCACTGAAGTGAAAAGAAGGTACATTGAAACTGAAGTTCCAGCATCATCAGGATGCTACAGTATCTTTAGAGGTCTTTTAGTCTCGAACTTTTTGTATCCCAATCCATCGAGCATAGTCCACCCACCTGATCATGAGACGAGAATGTATGAGAAGACTTTATAGACTAGACAGGTCTGATAACAATTTTGAACACAAGTTGATTTGAGGACTTACAACAAGGACCCTAAGAAGGTATTTCCAGTTCGAACAGCAAAGCAGATTGCGCTAAGTGCAAGCTTGTGCTGGTGTAGCATTGGTTCCAAAAGCCGCTGTTCAATAACTCCAGCAAGCACTTGGTACCTGAAACAATAAACAAGCATCGCGTTATTTTTGTACACAACTAGGCATTTTGGATCACATCATCTGGTTTGGGCAGCCGATTAAATCAGGTACATACCTGAGATTGCTGGACACTGCCATATAGACACCATAAGCAATGCTAGTTGAGATTATGGGCACTTCCTCTACTTCACCACCAAAAGACTTGTCAACAGCTTTTCGTGCACTGATCAGCGCATTTGTAACTCCCGTACCAACCTGAAATGGGACTCTGTCAGTATACCAATATATCATGAATGATCTAAGCTACTCAAGATAGCATGATGGCATGTAACTGGTTGACTAATTTTCTTCCACAAGACCTGATACTCTTAACAATTTCGTGGTATCTAACTGGATGTGGAATTTACGAGATTTATTATACCAAGGGAACATTAGGATCAGCTATACTGAAACGGTTCACTGTCAGTTAAAAAACATGATGCATCCACTTACAAATCTGCATCAGGAATCCACTATGGGATAGAAACTACAAAATGCAGCCACCTAAAGCCTCTAGTGTTGGTATCAAGGTCATATTCAATAGACAATTTTCAGATGCAGTGTTTACAGCTAATATGTTTTGCACCAAAAGTCCAAGATATATTACGACAAACATAATGATAATATATAGTAGTATGAAAACGCAGTTTGACGAGGTGCAAAATAAAGAAGATGGAGTTCATCTGGTTCAGCTACATCTCGAATGCAAAACTCTATGTAAGAAGAATCAAACACAATTGTTGCGTGAGAAAAGTAGTCAAGATGCATACCAGGGATGCACTGGTTCCAACTGCAAACAGCTTGGCTCCGTTGCGCTGCAGTACCATTTTTTACCATCAAATACATGGAAGCTAATTTAACTAGTACGTTAAACGAATAACACTTACCGCTATTGCACCAATTCTCTGTAAAAATGAGTATGATGTTCCAGACAAAGCTACCTATACACGACAAGCTAAACAGAATTACTTATCGTGAATTTGAAGGGCGCCATGTAAACAAGATCTGTCTCCTAAAAAAATAAACCTGGAATGCATTATCCGGGCAGCTATAAAAGAATTTGGCAATAGATCCAGCACCAACTGCGAGTGGCGCTTTAAGGGAAACTGTCGGTGCGGGAAGCCAAACCAGCATGAAATCTGCAATAATTGCCATCACCTGTGAGGCAAAAGAACAACACATCAAAGTTAGCAAAAAGCATGATGTATTAAATGGTGTGATTGATGAAAGGAGCGGTAAACGAATCATTATCATACCACATCAGCAACAACAAAATCCAGCTCCTTCATGAAATTTTCTCTCCGCCTCTCATATTCTGCAGCAGTCTGAAAGTAACAATATAAAAACATAAAAACCAAGTAATTTAACTCTAAATTAATCAAACTTCACATTTGCAGATAGCTGCTTCTCTAATGATATTTAGTACTTGACATTTTCAACTGAATCAAATCCATACCTTGGTAAAGATTCCAACCCCACACTCCATAGCAACCTTAGCCAAAAACAAATCATCTGCAAGCAGCCTTTCCTTAAAACCTCCGAACTGCAACAACCATCTGAAAACCCCAGACTTCTCCAGTTCAAAATACCTCTTCACAATCGATCCAGGAATCCTCCCCGCCTCGATCGCAGCCGCTAGATCCGCCGGTACGCTCTCCAGCGACTTCCCAATCTCCGCCAGAGCCAACAAAGCCTCCCTCTTGTTCTTATCACCCGCATCACCATCTCCGCCGCCTCCTCCGCTTCCCGAGGAAGGAGGTCCATCCCCTCCGCCGCCTGAAAGGACTATGAAAGTGACCGGACGGCGGCGGCTGAGAGAATGCTGGCTGTACGATACAGACAGCGAGGAAACGGAGGGAGATGAAGTCGCAGTGGAGATGCTAATGCGGTTAGTGAAGGTGATGAGTGAAGGCGAGTAGCTATGGGAACCGCCGAAGCGAGCCGAGACGTAGGAGCAAGTAGTGGCAATCGCCATTATTGACGGGATCTTTGAAGTGGATTCTGTTAAACGAGGTTGGCGGCGGAGGTTGGTGGCGATTCTCTCTCTCTTTACTATCCGGATCCGACCCGAAAGATAGTGGTGGAGAAATGCAGGAGATAGTTTCCTTCGGAGGTTGACTTCAGTTGCATAACACACAATTTTGTTCTTCCCACTTTTCATCTTTAACCGTTACATTTTCACTTACATCCTCAATGTTCAGTTTATTACACATCACACCCTTTACTTTTCCCAAAACTCTCATGGGCTTTCTGTGAAATTGGGCCGAAGCGTATTTATCTGTGGAAGTAGAAATGTAGATAAGAGAGAAAGGAAGGAGATAGTGAAAGCTGAAATGGCTTCGGCTCCGTCTTCGCTCATGCTGACGTATGCAGCCTCGTCGGCTGTTCATTGTCAAGATCATGCGACTCCGTTTATGTCATTGAAGCCGAATTTCAGGGCGACGCTCTCGTCGTATCCTCTGGTGCCGGTCCATTGCCGAGGAGCCAGGAATTTGAGAAGCGATGGAAATGGACACTGCAGCAATTTGGTTTTCTCGGTTGCTGCTGTGGCTTTCGCTGCGGAGTCGGATTTGGTCGAACTTGTGGATGAGGAAGGGGAGGGGCAAGCGCCTGCTGCGCCTGTTTTTTACACCAAGCTCAAGACAGGCAAGGCTTCATTGCTATTGAAGAGAGATAGAGTATGCCTTTCGAGATTTTACATGTTAGGTTTATTTATGTTCTTTTTTTTTCTTTTGGTGGTTTTATTACTTGTTTCTGTAGAAAAGCAGAGATCGAGCAACGATTGATGATGACCAAGGATCGAAGATGAGATCGTCACCGATCGAAGATGAGATCGTCACCGATCGAAGATGAGATCGTCACCGATCGAAGCTCAAGAACACAAGGATTTCACTAACCCTACTTTTTCGAATTAATTTCAAAAATGAAGAATGAAAGTCTGTTATAACAGACTTTCGGAAGTTTACAAAATTACATAAAAGCCCCTGAACTAATAACAAAAGACAGCAAATACATAGATCACCCGACCGACTACCCGACTGGCCACCCGACCGACTACCCGACTGGCTACCCGACCGGCTGATTGTAGCTTATCGCATCCATTCTGCCAGAGACAGCTGAGCTGAGTGGTGAACTGGGCTGATCTTGCTGGCTGGCCTGAGAAGCTTCAACACCCCCCCTCAAGCTCAACATATGGAGCTTGTTAACAATGTTGAGCTTGGTGGCTAGCCTGAGAAGCTGATCAGCAGGGAGGGACTTGGTTAGAAGATCTGCTGGCTGAGAGAGAGTGGGCACAAAACAAGGAGAAACAAAACCTGAGGTGCAGTGTTGTCTAACTACATGACAATCTAACTCCACATGTTTAGTCCTCTCATGGAATACAGGAGTCTTAGCTATGTGCATAACTGCAATGTTGTCACAATACAAAGGAATAGGAGTAGGGATGTGGACCTGCAGATCAAGCAAAAGTCTGTGGAGCCAAGTCAGTTCACAGCACACATGAGCCATGGCTCTATATTCTGCTTCTGCAGAGGACCTGGAAACCACAGCTTGTTTCTTGGTCTTCCATGAGATAAGAGAACCTCCAAGCAAGACAGCATAGCCTGATGTGGACTTCCTTGTTACAGGACAAGAAGCCCAGTCAGCATCACAATAGGCCTTCATCTGCAATGACTGCCCAGAAGGATAAAAAATGCCTTGAGCTGGGGCACCCTTCAGGTATCTGAGAACCTTATGAGCAGCATTAAGGTGATCTTGAGTAGGCTTACTCATGAACTGACTCAAAATGTGAATTGAGTAAGCAAGATCAGGCCTTGTATTTGTCAAATAAATGAGCTGACCTATTAGCCTTCTGTAAGAACTGGGATCAGACAATTCAGGTGCTGTTGAAAGACCAAGCTTGTGTTTGCAGTCCATTGGAACAACTGATGGCTTACAAGCCAACAAACCAGCTTCTGAAATAATCTCAAGGGCATATTTTCTTTGATTCAAGAATAAGCCATCTGAGGATCTAGCAACTTCAAAACCAAGAAAGTACCTTAACTGGCCAAGATCTTTGATTTTAAACAAATCATGTATATAAGCCTTCACTTGCTGAATAAGAGTAGTAGATGTTCCAGTGAGAATCACATCATCAACATACACAAGAAGTGCCAGAAAAACACCATTCTTGTTGTATGTAAATAATGAGTAATCATTAAGACTTTGTGTGAATCCAAAACTAAGTAATGAATCACTAAATCTGGAAAACCACTGCCTTGGTGCTTGCTTTAAACCATACAGACTTTTAAGAAGCTTGAAAACTTTTCCTTGAGCCTTTTCAGTGTGAAAGAAACCAGGTGGAGGGGTCATGTAAACCTCCTCATCCAAATGACCATGCAAAAAAGCATTATCAACATCTAGTTGGAACAAAGGCCAATTCTTTGAAACTGCCACAGCAAGTAAGGTTCTAATTGTATTCATCTTCACCACAGGAGCAAAAGTTTCATGAAAATCAAGCCCTTCTTGTTGAGAGAAACCTCTAGCAACCAATCTGGCTTTGTATCTTTCAATGGAGCCATCTGATTTCCTTTTAATTCTGTAAACCCATTTTGAGCTTACAGGATTTTTGCATGGGGGAAGATCAGTGATTGCCCTAGTATTGGTAGTTTGGAGAGCCTCCAGTTCTTTATTCATAGCATCCATCCATTTCTGATCCTTGCATGCTTTGGTATAGCAGGTAGGCTCAATATCAGTCAAAACTTGAAGGGCATACCTTTGATGATCAGGAGAACATTGAGAATAATCCACAAACTTATGAATAGGATATTCAGTCTTGGTACTCACAATTGTATTGCAAACATAGTCACTTAGAACTTGAGGTGGCCTGACATTCCTTGTTGATCTCCTGAGTGGCTGTGGCACATTAACTGGTTGTTGCACATTAACTGGAACTTCAAGAGGCATAGGAATAGTAGGTTCAGGAACTGCATCAGGAGTAATGACTGGAGGAAGCAAAAACTCAGCACCACCAGAAGTAAAACAGTTGGGTAGAGGAACAGTAATTTGTTCTGAAATGACTGCATCAGACTTCTGGGTCTCATTGTCAGCACAAGGAAAATGATCCTCAATAAAGATAACATCTCTGGAAACATAAGTAACCTGATTCTGCATATCAAAGACCTTGTAACCCTTTTGACCAAAAGCATACCCCAAGAAAACACAAGAAATGGCTCTAGTGTCAAATTTTGATTTTCCAGGAGCAATGTTAGTCATGTAACACAAGCAACCAAAAACTTTCATGTGAGAATAATCAGGTTGTCTTTGAAATAATACTTCAAAAGGTGTTTTTCCCTTCAAGACTGAGGAAGGTAGTCTATTTATGATATAGGTGGAGGTAAGAATGCAATCTCCCCACAGATAATCAGGCACCTTAGACTGAAACTTGATAGCTCTTGCCACTTCAAGCAAATGTCTATGCTTTCTTTCAACCAGTCCATTTTGTTGAGGACTATAAGTACAAGATGTTTGTTGAACACATCCTTTTGACTTGAGAAATGAGGAGAGTTTGATGCTTAGGAACTCAGCTCCATTGTCAGTTCTCACAGTCTTGATGAGGCAACCAAATTGAGTTTTAATCATTAAGTAAAAACTGATCAAGTGATCAACAGCTTCACCTTTGGATTTCATCAAATAGGTCCAAGTGACCCTAGACATATCTTCAACAATGGTCAAAAAATACTTGGCACCAGAGATGTGAGGAACCTTATAAGGACCCCAAATATCAACATGAATCAGCTCAAAAAGAGAATGACTGATACTTGTACTGATTGGGAAAGGAAGCCTTGTTTGTCTAGCTTGAGGACAAACAGGACAATGTAGAGAAGAGTCTTTACAACTGATATTAGGAACTGAATGTTTCAAAGTACTAATCAGTTTATTAAATGGAACATGTCCCAATCTATGATGCCAAAGAGCAGACAGCTTGATTTCTTTATCAACTGCTAGGCATGTGGCAGAATCAGCAGACTTGAAGTGGTAAAGGCCTTCTATAAGATCACCAGCCCCTTGCAAAATCTGATTTGCTTGGTCCTGTATGGAGCAACCCTTTTTAGTAAAAACAACTGTTAACTTGGCATCCTCAACAAGTTTGCCAACAGATAGCAAATTATATCTGATGAGGAACTAAAAGAACTCCAGTCAGCCTGATAAACTTATTCAACTGACAATTACCAGTGTGTGTAACAAGCACCTTCTTCCCATTAGGTAACCAAACACTAGCAGGAACTTGAAGACTAGTAATGTTTGACAGAAGATGAGCATGAGGAGTAATATGATCTGTGGCACCACTATCAATTACCCAAGTACCTTGACTCACAGTTACAGATGAGAGACAAGTAATACCTGCAATGTGATCAGTGGTGTGAGCTCCACTTTCTCCTAGAAAATGCATCAGTTTGTTCAGCTGATCCTGAGTAATTTGTAAAGAGCTGAGAGAGACAGATGAAGCCTCTTTACAATTACCCTGATCCTTAGATTCAACACCTGTAGAGGAAACTTCAGCAACAACATTGTTAGCTCTACTGTTTCTACCACCAGAATTAGTGCCTTTGTTGTTGGTGAACTTGTATCCAGGAGGATATCCATGAAGTTTGTAGCAGGTTTCCTTCACATGTCCTTGTTGCTGACAATGAGAGCAGAATAGAGATTTTCTATTCCTGTTCTGTGAAGCTTGCCTCCCTCCTTGATTGTACACAGCATTAGAGGACTGAGAGGTATTGGTAGACTGTGTGAAGGACTGACCTCCACCAGAAGGGAAACCAGAGGACTGACTAGTATACAGGGCTGCCATTTCTGATATAGCCATTGTTTTGGATTTTCTTTGATTTTCATCTTGAATCAATTGTTTGTAACATTCCTTTAGAGAAGGAGAAGGTTTCATCTGAAGAATGTTGGACCTGGATGTAACATAGACCTCATTTAGCCCCATGAGAAATTTCATCCTTCTGTCCCTCATCTTCCTATCATTTGAACATTTTCTTGCCATACATCTTGAGTCAAGTTCACAAGCAATTTCCTCAGTGAGGGCATCTTCATCACCCCACAATTGAATCAATTTATTGTAGTACTGAGCAATGCTTTTATCTTCTTGCATTAGCATTGAGATTTCATGTTGAATAGAAAACACAGTGAAATCATTTGAACCAGAGAATCGTTCCTCTAAATCTTCCCAAGCATGCATACAATTTGCAGCATGAATTAAAGAAGAGCCAATCTCAGGTGAAACAGAATTTATAATCCAAGAATGAACAACATTGTTGCATTTATCCCATCTAGCACCTTGATACGCATCAGTGGGTCTAGGAAACTCACCGCGAACGAAGCCTAGCTTCATCTTTATCCCCAGCGCCATCTCCATTGACTTCCGCCAGTTCAGATAGTTCTTCTCGCCAACTAAGGGTTGAGTCACCAAGGACGCAGCTACGTTCTCATTGTTGTTCACGAACAGCGGATCATCGGCCAAATGAACGATCGGCACCGTGGACGATGTAGCCGCCGCCGTAGTGGATGAAATAGTCGGATTCGTCGACGCCATAAACGCAAACGAAGAGAGCAAACACAGAGGAGTCGATCACGCACGCGGAACAAAAATCGATCAACCTTCAACTGATACCATGTAGAAAAGCAGAGATCGAGCAACGATTGATGATGACCAAGGATCGAAGATGAGATCGTCACCGATCGAAGCTCAAGAACACAAGGATTTCACTAACCCTACTTTTTCGAATTAATTTCAAAAATGAAGAATGAAAGTCTGTTATAACAGACTTTCGGAAGTTTACAAAATTACATAAAAGCCCCTGAACTAATAACAAAAGACAGCAAATACATAGATCACCCGACCGGCTACCCGACTGGCTACCCGACCGGCTGATTGTAGCTTATCGCATCCATTCTGCCAGAGACAGCTGAGCTGAGTGGTGAACTGGGCTGATCTTGCTGGCTGGCCTGAGAAGCTTCAACAGTTTCTGAAATCGTTTTGAAGAGTGGTGTTGTGCTCGTGCCTCAGTTTGTTTTGTGTTGAATTTGCAGACGAGGTCTAAGAGGTTCTTGGAAATTCAGAAGCTAAGGGAAATTAAGAAGGAATATGACTTGAGAACGGCTATTGCATTGATGAAAGAAATGGCCAACTCAAAGTTTGTGGAAACTGTTGAATCTCATTTCCGTCTTAACATTGATCCCAAATACAATGATCAGCAATTGAGGGCTACGGTTTGTTAGCTAGACCTTTTATTACTATTTTGTCTAATATGATGATCCAAGTTCTTCATTTTTGACATTCATTTGGTGACTTCCTCTGATAGGTGAGCTTGCCCAAGGGAACAGGTCAAACTGTGAGAATTGCTGTTCTTACACAAGGTATGGCCAGCGTACTCAATTGTACTAAGGTTATCTTCTTTTGAACTGGACTAGCTATCTTCACTCAGATATACTTAAAAACTCAATTTAAGAATGTATGAATTGACACCAAGTCAGCTTAACTTATTGGCTTCAAATTCAAGTTCTAAAGAACGGGCTCTAAAATCTGCAATTCTGGTAAAGTTGTATAATGTTAAGTTTTGAATAAGATTAGACCTTTGAAGCTAGTCATAGTGAGGACTAAAAAGGTTCGGTTTAGAACAGCCTTGGCATTGTTTGTACATGAGATTCCAGCTTAACTGAACTCAGAGATGCATGCAAGTAAGCATCAATTAGTTTGTTGATTTTTCAGCATACAGTTTCACATTTTCTATTGAAATAAATGATAGGATGGGAATAGTAGAGAAGCGAAACTCAGGTTCCATTGTTTGTTAGTTGTTACCATGAAAGAAATGCCCTTTCTGTAAAACCTGAACCAGCTGATTTACACTTCATTCTGGGCCACAATTTATATATTTTGATTCATCGTAGCCTGCCATCACTTTAATAAAGACAAATGTATTCATTGTACTTTCATTTACTCTCTGCTTGATAGTTATTGTTTTAGTATCTGGTTGGCTGCAGTTGAAGTATCAGTTCATTATTGGATGTTTGTGCTCTTTAGTTTCAGTTATTGGCCATTGCTAAGTTTTATAAACAACGAGTACTAGGACCTTGTTGCATTGTCCGACGGTAAATACGAATCATTTTATATGGTTTCATCTGTAAAGTCGCCCTTTGTTTCGTTGTCCTAATATATGCTTCGTTGGGTAGGTGAACAGTTTGATGAGGCAAAAAGTGCCGGAGCAGAGATAGTTGGTGGAGAGGACTTGATACAACAAATCAAAGAAGGATTTATGGATTTTGACAAGTTGATTGCTTCACCGGATATGATGCCTAAGGTCTAGCTTTGCTTCTTATGTTATTCTTCCTGCAAGTGTTCATCTTAGGGCACCTCTTCTAGGTCTTTTGTAGCAGTTCCTCCGTGGACATTTGACTATTAGTGTAGTCTAGAATAGATAGGAAGGGTTTGTTTTATGTATTTAATATCCATATATTTCCTGCATTCAGGTGGCCAGCTTAGGAAAGATCCTTGGACCCCGTGGACTGATGCCCAATCCGAAAGCTGGTACAGTCGCCATCAATATCCCTCAGGTATAAATTACATGTAAAATTATTTAATTATGTGCGAGTATTATTCTGTGTAGTAATCTGATGTCTTTCTTTATCCGTTGCAACTCCCACCACAATTTAATCAGTTGTATATTGTAATTTGTAATTATCTCGTAGCTTTTAGGTGGAAACTTGTATTATAACCCCATTATTAACTTTATATCTATGAACTATGATATTGATTCGATGATCATCTATTCATGTTGTAGGACTAAGTGATCAGAACAAATGGTTAATTCTTGTTATTTGCTTATAAACTGCCATACTTAATTATGAAGTACGATTTCTGATCTCTTCGTGGGCTACCAGTTTATTCTTATGTGTTAATCTTCAAGGAGAGCTAAAGTGCATTATTGTTTTCCATTTCAGGCCATAGCAGAATTCAAGAAGGGAAAGGGTGAATATAGGGCAGACAAAACTGGGATTGTCCACATTCCATTGGGAAAAATTGATTTCTCAGATGAAGATTTGATAGAGAACTTTATGGCTGCAGTGGTAGGCTTATTTCTTATATTTCTTTAATTGTGCTTCTTATGTTACCAACTTCTAACATGGTACTTAAACAACAGAAATCAATTGAAACGATCAAACCACCAGCAGCAAAGGGAGTATATTGGAAAAGCGCATACATTTGCTCATCAATGGGTCACTCTATCCGGTTAAACATTAGGGACATGCTTGACTACAAACCTCCAGCCAATCCCTGAAGATGATAGAAGTCTGGTTCCTAAAAAAAAACCTGATCATTTTGACTCAAATGTGAAAAAGTAATGTGATAGATGCAGTTCACAACCAAGTCAAGTTCTTGTGTATATCATTGCCCAGCATAATGTAGTATCTATCAGTTCTCACTTGAGGTTGAGCAGGCTCTTGTATGGTCATGCATAATCAATTAACTTAATTAACAAAAATAAAATGTTTTTGTTTTGTTTGAGGTTTCCCCGGAAATCTGCAACGATTATATTGTGATTAAAGGAACCACAACATCAAAAAGCGTTTGTAGTCCAACGGTCAGGATAATTGCCTTCCAAGCAATAGACCCGGGTTCGACTCCCGGCAAACGCATTTTTTATTCTTTTTTACAACGTCGTATATTGATGAACTGGCGCCACCTGAAAAAAAAAAAAAAAAAAACAGGCAATCCCACCTAAAAATTTGAGATACTGCAGACGCCATGTCTTTTTAGCTGCAACAAGTAATAAAGGAAACACTAGACCAACACCAAATCCTATCCCAACGCTCATATAAACTCTCCCATTTTCCTCGTGCCCATTGTCGTCGTCTGGTCCTTTGCCGTTCGTCTCTTTATCCTCACACTTTACACTAAGTGGATATCCGCAAAGCCCTGGATTCCCCTCAAATGCAGATTCAGGAAACGTGCTCAACTGGCCTGACTCAGGTATCTTCCCAGACAAGTTATTATTCGACACGTTAAAAGCACCTAAAAATGACAATGAGAAGAGGCCTGACGGAATTGGACCTGAGAGCCGGTTGTTCGAAAAGTCTATAGATGATAGAACCCGCAATCTTGAAATGTGGTCAGGTATATGGCCATTGATCTCGTTTCGTGACAAGTTGAGGACTAATAAACCTGACAGTTTTGTGATCCCGTCGGGAAACTTACCGCTGAATCTGTTGTCAGATAAGTCTATGCTTGTTACTAAAGACAATGTCTTTGTGTACTTTTGTAGGCCGTTTTTCACATTCATGCTCAGGCTTTCCTGATAATAAACTCCCCTGTAGCTTCCATAGAATAAGTATTCATTGATCAGTGACTGCTGCATCATGGCTGCTAGATTACCAAGGCTAGATGGAATTACGCCAGTTAAGCTATTCTCCGACAGGTCAAGGACTTGAAGTGACCTCAGCTTTGAAATGCTATCAGGAATTTCACCACTGAAATTATTCGACCTCAGGTTAAGGATTCTGAGATCCGTAAAGCCTTGTCCGAGCCAGTATGGAATGGTGCCAGATAAGGCATTATGCCAAAGGTCTAAAGTTTCCAAATTCGAAAGGTTTTGAAATGTTTGAGGAATTTGTCCTGAGAGGTGATTGTTGTTCAGATGAAGTGATTGGAGCAGCTTTAGCTGGCCAATGGTTGAGGGAATAGAGCCGGAGAGATTGTTGTTGGAAAGATCAATAACTTTGAGATATGACATGTTTGATATGTTAGATTGTATAGTTCCTGATAAGCCATTGGCAGAAAGATCCAATACTTGTATCAGTGTCATAAGCCCAATGCTGGATGGAATCTCTCCTGTCAATTGATTGTCAGACAGAGATAAAATGATCAAGTTTGGCATCTTTTCGCCGATATTTGATGGTATGGTTCCGGAGAATTTGTTCCTTGAGAGGTGAAGTAACTCTATCTCAAAAGTTGGGAGAGGAATAGGTCCATGGAAGAGATTTGAACTCAGGTCAACATCCGCAAAGGCTGATATCGGTAAAGGGTTCGGTATCTGACCTTGTAAGTGATTCAGAGATATGTTGAGAAGGGACAGATTGGCTGAAATGTCCCAGAACCAAGTCGGTATGGAGCCTGAAATGCTGCTGTTTGATAGATCAAGAAACTTAAGTTTCTTCTGTGATCTGAGCCATGGTGGAAATGTAGGGTCTAATCGGCACGAGCCCATGTCAAGGTTGACAACTTGGAAAGGAGGCACCCATTTTGAACCAACACTTAAGGTCAGCGAATTGGAAGAAAGTCTCAAGATGCTTACATTGGTCATCAGTCTGAAATGAGCTTCAGTGATCATCCCACTCAGCTGATTTGAAGACAGATCGAACACCGACAGGGCTGATAACTGTCCTAATGTATCCGGTACTGTTCCATTTAGATTGTTCCCTGCAAGTCCCAAATTGTTAAGTTTTCGCAATCCTCCCAATGATGAAGGAATTGGTCCTTCAAATGAATTGTAGCTCAGACTCAGCTCAATGAGATTTTTAACCTGACCCAACCATGCTGGCAGGCTCCCATTTAGCTTGTTGTTACTTAACGCCAATCGTCTCAGATTGGGTAATGTGCTGCCTGACTCGCAACTATCTGCACCTGATAAATACTCCGGCAGGCTTCCTGTGAGATTGGTTGATGATAAATCCAGGAGTCTCAAATTGCATAATTTTCCGATTGAGCTTGGAATCCCACCCTCCATGTTGTTAACAAAGAGATCAAATTCAACCAGAGAGGTCATATTTCCTATTTCTGAAGGAAGTTTTCCGTGCAACTTATTTGCAGCTAAATTTATAGTTTTGATACTTGACCAGCTTCCTTTGAACAGTTGATAAGAACTGGCTGACAGATTATAGTTCAGGGCAAGGTTCAGGTACTCTAGCTTTGTTAACTCAGATAAACCGAGTGGTATCTTCCCGTATAAGTCCGCATTCATCATATTAATATGCCTGATGCTACTGATGTTCATAATCCAGTTAGGGAACTTTGAAGAAAAGCTGTTGAAACTGAAATCTATAAAGGCAAGTGACGTGAAATTGACCATGCTAAGAGATGATATCGAACCCGTTAAGCGACAATTTGACATGTGCAACTCATTCAGCTGCGAAAGCTTATTGAGATCCTCTAGCCAGTTTGATTCAATCATTGACATATCAACTCCATCAAGAGAAAGATGTTTAAGAGAACGAAAACCGATCAACCATCCAAGACTTTCAACAGCAAGTGAGCTCAAGAAATCTGCTGATAAGTCAAGATACTCCAAGTTAGATAAGTTCCCTAACTGAGGAGTCGCTATGCCGCCAAACCCGGCTTTGGACAGATTCAGGTAACTGAGGCTACTCAATGATCCTAAAAATTTGGGTACTGGGATATCACCGAAACTATTTAAACTCAAGTCCAAATATGTCAAGGACTCGAGTTTCGTTAAGGATGGACTTATATTTCCATTAAGACCATACCTGCTGAGGTCAACTGCAGTCACTGATTTACTAGTATTATCACACCTGATTCCTGGCCATTCACAGCAGTTGTCTCCTTTCCATGACATTAACCTATTGTCAGGATCCTCAAGGCCATTTTTGAAAGTCATAAGAGCGTCGATATCCAACTGCTGGCAACTGACCACTGCCTGCACTTGGTTAGCAAAATCTTTGCAACTCCAGAAAATGATGCTGGTCAGAAAAAGAGATAGAACAACAAAGTGCCCCATTACCGATTGTGCTCAGCTTGCCGCGCTATTGAAGCTTCCAAGTATCTATCTTTCGGTAACTCATCGGCTGAGGATCTTTGAAGGCCAAGGTACCTTATAACAGAATAGAATTAGAATTCCTCGTCCTGATGGATGCTGACATCTTAATTAATAAGAAATGAGATGATTATAAAGAGAAAGTCCTGCAAAAGATGCCATGGTGTTGTAGCTCACAAATTTTAAAATGACATTGCGTGGATCAGAAGGGATTTCTTTTGGATTTCTTAATAAAGAAACAAATAAAGAATTTCCAGCAAGTCAACTATAGTTGTCTCTTTAAGGACTTTAAAACTAGGTTGAAAACTGGGTCACTTAATTGGACGACTTGCAGTGGTAGACTAAACTGAATTGATTTCACATGATAAGGCTCATATAATTTTTACTCTCATAGATGCATGTCTTCAATGGTTATAAAATATGAGAAAGAGCTGAGACTTTCAATTAACTGGAAAAAACCTGCACAGCAAAAGTAAATATAACTTACTAAAGGAACACAATAAAAATTCATGTCACATGAAATTGAAATTTGCTCTTTTTCATGGTAAAGATGACGTACATCAGCGAAGGATGACCGCACCGGTGAAGCGTGCCATAAGCAGTGATGTTAACTAGCTTGACAAGGGTGAGAATGTGTTAGCAGTGTCCAAACCGTGGAATGGAACTAATAGTATTCAACTTTTTTTTTTTTGATTCATAAATGGACTTAAGCCACCGAAAAAACGCCTCAACATAAAGGCCTGAGCTCAGGCGTACAGCATCAGGCACACTAAAATAACACCGACTGACAACTATTACATCACAACTCTAAAAATTGAAGAACCCCTGATAATTGCAATACTCTTCTTTGTGATCCAGATCCGCTCTTCAAGGATCATCTAGAGGAATACTCCTCCCTGGCCTGCACTCCTTGATCGGTTAACAGTTCTCCCTCACTTCTTCAATACTTCCCTTTATAGAATCTGTTGAATATGGACATTTCATTCTTCGATATTTTGCCCACCATGCTACCCGAGCTTTCACTAGATCCCCTACCTCCTCCTCAGATCTCTTTCGGCTTTGGAAACATCTCTTATTCCTCTCCTCCCATATAGACCATAATATCGCATAGCACAGAATTTTCCCCAGTCTCTTGGATGATTTTGAAGACCCACCTAGATCCCAGCTTTCCAGCAACGTCTGTGCTGTTTCTGGGGCAATCCAGCTGGAACCCCACCATCTAAGGCCGTCAGTCCATACCTTCCAACTCCAGACACAGTGAATGAGCATATGGTCAGATGTCTCTTGATCCTTTCCACATAGCACGCAGGATAGGTCCTGATCTTTAGAGAAGACCCTCCTTCTAAACAGAGAAGCCTTGGAAGGAAGGCTATCAATGTAAATCCTCCAAATTAGCATTTCCACCTTAGGAGGAGCTATCCCCGACCACAGCTGGAGAGGAAGGAAATCCCACCTCTTCTTCTTGGCTTTGATCGACATTGCGGCCTTCAGCAAGGAGTTAGTGCTGAACCGACCGTCTGGCGAGAAGGACCACACGACTCTATCATCCTCTTGGTTCTTCAGTTGCAAATGGCTAAGACCATTCATCAGTTCGCACTTTTGAGACTCTTCCCACTGATATAATGGTCTTCTAAACCTCAGCTGCCAATACCATATTCCTTCAACCCAATAGCCCATCTCCCCTACCTTCGCATGGCTATCCACAGCTAAAAGGAACAGTTTTGGATAACGGTCTTGGAAGGCCTTGTCCCCAGCCCAGGCATCTTCCCAGAAAGCAATATCATTGCCTCTCCGTAACTTCAACTTCAATCCCTCCCGAAAAGCCAATCCGACCTCATCGTTCCCCCTTACTGCCGCAATGATGTTTTTCCAGCAGCTAGATAACTTTCTTGAGTTCATTGTCAACCTACTCGGGTCACTCTCCCCCTTGATGTCGTACTTTTCTAGTATCATACGCCTCCATAAGCCTCCTTTTCCTGAAATTAGCTTCCACCACCATTTAATCAGTAAAGCCATGTTCTTCTCCATCAATGGTTGTATACCCAAGCCTCCAAACTTCTTCGGTTTTAAGATTGTATCCCACTTCACATGATGAAACTTTCTACGAGAATCCAGACCTCCCCACAAAAAATGTCTCTGAATCTTCTCCATCTCTTGAACTACTGCTATGGGAAGCTTATACATGGATGCATAGTAGAGAGGAAGACTGCACAATGCTGATTTTATGAGAACCAACCTCCCTGCCATAGATAGATTAGCGCTTCGCCAAGAAGCCAATTTGTCCCTGAATCTCAGAATAATAGGCTCCCATGTACTTAGTCTCGCTGGGTTTACGCCCACTTGCATCCCCAAATACTTCATGGGGAAGCAGCCAACCGGACAACTAAGTTCCTTTGCATAGCCTAGGACTTCATCTTCCTCTAGCCCAATACCGAAGCACATACTCTTACCAAAATTGATTTTTAAGCCCGAGCATCCTTCAAAGGCAAGTAAGATCGACTTCAAATTTTGAACCTCCACCATATCAGCATTACAGAATAGAACAGTATCATCTGCAAATTGAAGATGGGTCAGTTTATCCCCATTTTTTGCCCAATCCACTCCTTTAATCACTCCCTCTTCTGCTGCTTTATTAAGAATCCTTGACAACCCTTCGGCCGCCAGAAGAAATAAGAAAGGCGAGAGTGGATCCCCTTGCCGAAGCCCTCTCTCCATAGGGAATTCCTTGGAAGGGGATCCATTAATCAGGACTGCGAGCCTCGCTGAGGAATAGCATTCTGCCATCCAACTGATCCATTTACTGCCGAACCCCATACACTTTTGAATCATTTCTAAATAGTCCCATGAAACTGAATCGTATGCTTTCCGGAAATCCAGCTTGATTACCAAAGCCGGCCGCTTTTCAATCTTCAGGGCGTGAATAAATTCATTGGTCACCATTATGCCATCCAAAATGTTTCTATTAGCAATAAACGCCGATTGGTTTGGGCTGATCAGCTGAGGCAGCAACGAACTCAATCTTTTTGCCAGACATTTAGAAAGGAGCTTGTACATTGAGTTTACCAGACTGATAGGCCGAAAATCATCAAAGCTTTGCGGATCCACTGACTTAGGAATGAGGGCCAAATATGTCTTGTTAATCCCCTTAGAAAGTCTCCCATTCTCGCAGAACTCCTTTATAAAGCCCTGAACCTCTTCTCTAACAATGTACCAATATTTCTTATAGAAATACATGTTGAATCCGTCTGGGCCGGGAGCCTTGTTGCCATCACAATCCTTCAGCGCACTAGCAATTTCATCCTCCCGGATATTGCACTCGAGAGCCTCTCTCTGAATCTGATTCAAGGTGGCAAAGTTCATATCCTCCAGGGACCATATGCATGGATCAGACTTCTTGAATATTGCGCTGAAATGGTCGCAAGCCGCCTGCTTTAAAAGCACTGGGTCATCTATCCAATTTTCCGCTACTAAGATACTTGATATCTTATTCCTATTGGATCTCCAAGTAGCGGCCCTATGGAAGTATTTGGTATTTTGATCACCCTCTTTTAGCCACGAGATCCTCGACTTTTGACGCCAAATTCTTTCATCTTGAAGCTCCAGCTGCCAAAGTCTCTTCTGCAGAGCAGTCTTCTTAAGAGAATCCTCCTCCGATAAACCACTCGAATCTTGCAATAAACTCAGACGTTCCCACTCTTTCCTAGCCTCCGCCAGTTTGTTTTTGATATCTCCAAAATTCTTCTTGTTCCAAAGGGCAAGCTTAACCCTCAGTCTAGACAGCTTCCTCTGAAGAGTATAGCCCTTCCAACCCGGCCTATCCATGATCTTCCAAGCCTCTTTTATTATCTCCTTGACGCCAGGATGCTCCAACCAAGCATTCAGAACACGGAAAGGCCTCGGCCCCCAGTATTTCTCCTCCTCCAATAGAGCTACTGCTGCATGGTCTGAAGGACCTTTATCAAGCCCTCTCTGTTCCAGATGAGGCCAGGAAGACAGGACTCCCGGAGAAATCAAAAATCTGTCCAGTCTGCTAGCGCCGGATTTGTTACCCCAAGTGAACCTCCTTCCTCTGAGCGGAGTATCTATTAAACCCATAGCTTGCACAAAATCCTGGAACATGATTGCGTCCTTAGCACTAAACAGAGAGCCTCTTCTTTCATCCTCAGACAGCACAGAGTTGAAGTCCCCCCCTACAATCCACTCCCCCACGAAGGAAGATTTCAGAGACACTAAGTCCTCCCAAAGCTTTAGTTTCTCCTTCTCTCCTCTCGGGGCATAGACATTTACGAAGTTGATAAGAGTTGGATGATGATCGCACTTAATAATACCCTGCACCAGAACAAACCCTTTCCCCTTAACATCACTTTTGAGGTCTAAGAACTCCGGATCCCAGATGGTGAGGATCCCACCACTGCTACCATCTGCATCCGCACACCTCCAGCTAGCTCTTTCATCGCACCACATAGTATTCAACTTATTTCCATGGTTTTTTGCCTCGGAACTGTTTGCTCGGACGACCAAGCTTTCTCTTTTTCCCTTCCTGTGATTTTGCAATCTTGGATCTCTTTGCTGCAAGAGGCATGGCCTTTTTGTGTTCTTTTTGCCTGTTGCTCAGCACGCCCGTCTGATAAACACGTGATTAATGAGGGAATATAATACGGTAGCATTTCATCTTTGATATAGAATAAAATAAGTTTGTTATTCCAAATTGAAAATCATATGCTGCCACTGGTGTACCTTTGAACAACTCATTTTTTCCCGAAAATCTTAGAATTTAAAAAGCAAATTAAAAAAAGGAGAGAAACAATCTCCATACAAAAACGAGGACCGATGATGCAGATCATGTTAGGATCTGAACGCAGTAATGAGAAAAGACAACAGTAAAAGAGAAACAATAAAGAACACAGGAATTTGTTACCCAGTTCGTCACCGAATGTGACTACGTCTGGGGGCACTACCAAGCCAGGAGATTTTCACTAGTATCGACGAGATACAATATATATACACTGGAATATATATTTAGAGAGAGAAGTGAAGATTGAGCTGAAGAATTGCTCTGTGAGGGGATGCGAAGGGATTCTTTCCTCCGTTCCTCGCCTGCTCCTTTTATAGCAAAAACATTGCTCCTTTTCCCTCTGTGGGTCCCACCACCAAAACCTAATTCTCACCAAACGTTAGGCAGGTTAGGCAGGTGGGTGTACCAAAATTATTATGCTTGTGGGGCCCACAAGAAATCAACTCAATTTTGATTTCTCTTCTTTCCCATCAGGCTTCAAAGACTAACAATCTCCCACCTGAAGCCTGATTCTAAACATAATCTCCGTCATCTCCTCATTCATCATCCTATGAGCGTTGGTAGTGCCTGGCCTTTACCTTAAGTACCAAGGCCAGTTGAAGCCATGCATAGCTTCAACTTTTCTAAGGTCACAGCCTTAGTTAGCATGTCAGCAGGATTTTTACTTCCATCAATCTTTTCCAGCTGCAAGACTTTCTTCTCCAGAAGATATCTGATGTAGTGATACCGCAACTCAATGTGCTTCGTCCTCGAGTGAAAAGCAGGATTCTTAGCTAAGTAGATCGCACTCTGGCTATCACTGTAGAGTACACTTCTCCCTTGATCCTGGCCCAATTCACACAGGAAATTCTGCAACCACACTATTTCCTTGCTTGCCTCTGTCACTGCCACATATTCTGACTCTGCTGTAGACAAGGCAACAATCTTCTGCAGCTTAGACATCCAGGAAACCGCAGTACCTCCAACTGTAAATATGTATCCAGTCGTACTCCTCCTGTTGTCAACGTCACTTGAAGCAAGATCTGCATCAACATATCCAGCAAGCTCAACTCTGCTCCCACTGTAGCACAGGGCATAATCTGTAGTACCTCTAAGGTATCTCAGGATCCACTTCACGGCCTCCCAATGATTCTTGCCCGGATTTCCCATGAAACGACTCACAACTCCCACCGCATGTGCAATGTCTGGTCTCGTACACACCATTGCATACATCAAGCTGCCAATAGCTGATGCGTAAGGAGTATTCTTCATCTGATCACGCCCTAGCTGATCCTTAGGCGAGTCCTTTGCAGACAATGTAAACTGACTGCCCAAAGGAACCCTGACTGGTTTCGCATCCTGCATGCTGAACCTTTCCAGTACCTTCTTGATATACTCTGCCTGTGAAAGTAACACCTTTCCAGCTTTTCTATCCCTGGTAATGCGCATCCCCAGTATCTGTCTCGCCTCACCCAAGTCTTTCATGGCAAACCTCTCCGACAGCTGTTTCTTTAATTTTTCTACCTCTACTGAACTTGACCCTGCAATCAGCATGTCATCCACATAGAGTAGCAAAATAATATACCCGCTGTCAAACCTCTTAAAGTAGCAGCAGTGGTCAGCCTCGCTTCTCCTGAACTCAATCTCATGCATGAATCCATCGAACTTCTTGTACCACTGCCTCGGAGCTTGCTTCAATCCATACAGACTTTTCCTAAGTCTGCACACAAGCGATTCGCAGCCTCCTGCCTCATAGCCCTCTGGCTGCATCATATAGATTTCCTCATCCAAATCTCCATGGAGAAAAGCTGTCTTTACATCCAACTGTTGCAACTCCAAATCCTCGGCTGCAACCATACTCAACACAAGACGTATGGTAGTCATCTTAACCACAGGAGTAAAGACATCAGTATAATCAATACCATGCTTTTGCTGAAATCCCTTCACGACCAGCCTTGCTTTGTATCGCTTGCTGCCATCTGCCTCTTCTTTTACCCGGTAAACCCACTTGTTCTGCAATGCCTTCTTGCCACTGGGCAGTTGAGCTAACTCCCACGTCTCATTGGCCATCAAGGACTGCATCTCATCATTCATCGCATTTCTCCATTTATCGGAATGAACTTCCTGAGATGCCTCTGCAAAACTTTCTGGTTCTCCACAGTCAGTCAATAGTAAGTAATAATTAGACGGTGAATACTTACTAGGTGCGACACTGATCCTTCTCGATCTCCGCACTGCTTGTTCTGGTGTCCACTGCTCTGCCTCATCAATCTCATGATCATCAGGAACTGCAGAGCTCCCACCCGAACCAAACTGATCTGTCTCAGAAACGCTTTCTTCCTGATCTGCTGGCGATTCTCGCGGAGGGTGGGCATTTTCCATCCGCGGAGGGTGATCAATTTCACCTAATTCAATAGGATCCGCGGAACTAAGTGGTATAGCCTCCGCGTTTAGCTCTGTTAGCTGCACCGAATCCTTGTAAAAAACCTTTTCATCGAACACCACATCCCGGCTTCGAAATATCTTCTTGCTGACAGGATTCCAGAGCCGATACCCAAACTCATCGCCACCGTATCCAACGAGATACGCCTTGACCGACTTCGCGTCAAGCTTGCTCCTCTCAATATCTGCAACGTGAGCATATGCAAGACAACCGAAAATACGGAGGAATGATAAATTGACCTTCTTACCAGACCATGCTTCCTCCGGGATGCCATTGTCGAGTCTACTTGAAGGTCCTCTGTTTATCAAAAACGCAGCGGTGTTAATCGCCTCCGCCCACAACATCTTCGGTAACCCACTCTTGAGCCTCATGCTCCTTGCACGTTCATTCAACGTCCTGTTCATGCGCTCTGCCGCACCATTCTGTTGAGGAGTCCCTTTTACCGTCTTCTCCATCCGAATTCCATTCTCAGCACAGAATTCCTTGAACTTCCCAAGTTCATATTCACCACCATTATCTGATCGTAAGCACTTGACCTTCAGACCCGTCTCATTCTCCACAAGTGCCTTCCACTTCCTGAAAGCATCAAACGCATCAGATTTATACTTCAGAAAGTAAACCCATACCTTCCTTGTGCAGTCGTCAATGAAAGTCATATAGTAACATGCTCCACCCATGGATGCTACTGGTGCTGGTCCCCATAAGTCACTATGGACCAGCTCAAGCCTTTCCTTTCTTAGTGTCCTCCCGCCACTAGAAAAACTGACTCTCTTCTGCTTGCCGAATATGCAGTCTTCACACAATCCGATCTCCACAGATTTAAGACCCGGCAATAGACCTCTTGAGCACAGCACCTTCATGCCTTTCTCACTCATGTGTCCTAGACGACAATGCCACAAGTCCGCGTCGCAATCTGCCCTGGCCACCGAAACACGATCCCGTACGCCGCTAGTCACGTACAATGTTCCCTCCTTTTTGCCACGAGCAATTACCAACGCTCCCTTGGTAATCTTCCAAGTACTGCAACCAAAGGTCACCACATATCCCTCGTCATCTAGTTGTCCAACTGATAAGAGATTTCTCTTCAGGCCTGGAATGTGTCTGACATTTTTCAACTGCACCACGGCTCCATTAGGTGCTGTCACTATCACATCTCCCTTACCTGTCACGTCAAGAGCCTCATCATCAGCAAGATAAACTTTACCAAAGTTACCTGCTACGTAATTCTTCATTACGTCCGAGCTGCTGCACGAGTGAAACGAGGCACCGGAATCCAACACCCAGGACTCCAACGGACTGCTAACGCTCAGAATCAATGCTTCTCCAACATCCTCCGTTGTAGCATTCGCTGACGCTTTCTTGCAATCCTTCTGGTAATGACCAAACTCATTACACAGCCAACACTGCACACCTCCGTTCTTGTCCTTTCCCTGCTTTTCACCTCTACCTCTAGACTTTGACCTGCCACGCTGCGATTTACGTCTAGCATCTGACCTGCCTCTTGTCTTGCTTCCAGCATTGAGGGCTGAACCGGCCGAGCTCTCGCCAGATTCACGCCTGCGAATGTCCTCACTCACAATCAGGTCTCTTACCTCATTTAGAGTAAGAGCTGATTTCCCCGTTGAAGCGCTAAGAGCAGTCACCGTTTGATTCCAACTATCAGGCAGGGATGACAACAGAACAAGTGCCTGCAACTCATCATCGAAATTAATCTCAACAGATTCAATTTGCGATATAATCATACTGAACTCACTGATATGCTTCACTGCCGGTGTCCCCTCTGACATCTTCAAATTGAACAAGCGTTTAATCAAATAAACCTTGTTCACAGTTGACGGCTTCTCATAAAGCCCGGACAGTGTCTCTATCATCTCCTTCGAAGTCTTCGCCTTCGATGTATGGTGAGCGACCTCTTTTGACAACGTCATAAAGATCAGGCCCATGGCTTTCCTATCCATGGCCTTCCATGCGTCATCCTCCATCTCCTTAGGTTTCTCTCCAAATGCTGGAAGAGCCAGATCCTTCGCATACAAATAATGCTCGATCTGCAGCTTCCAGAATCCAAAGTCTGATCCATCAAACTTATCCACGGTGTACTTCTCTGCCATTGCTGCACCAATCCAGCTCTGATACCAGTTGTTAGGATCTGAACGCAGTAATGAGAAAAGACAACAGTAAAAGAGAAACAATAAAGAACACAGGAATTTGTTACCCAGTTCGTCACCGAATGTGACTACGTCTGGGGGCACTACCAAGCCAGGAGATTTTCACTAGTATCGACGAGATACAATATATGTACACTGGAATATATATTTAGAGAGAGAAGTGAAGATTGAGCTGAAGAATTGCTCTGTGAGGGGATGCGAAGGGGTTCTTTCCTCCGTTCCTCGCCTGCTCCTTTTATAGCAAAAACATTGCTCCTTTTCCCTCTGTGGGTCCCACCACCAAAACCTAATTCTCACCAAACGTTAGGCAGGTTAGGCAGGTGGGTGTACCAAAATTATTATGCTTGTGGGGCCCACAAGAAATCAACTCAATTTTGATTTCTCTTCTTTCCCATCAGGCTTCAAAGACTAACAGATCAGACGGCCTATAATCAAATGTATTCAATGTTATTTACCTTCTTCTGTTTAACTGCAGCTCGAGCCTGGTATTTTTCCCTCCCTCCCTTCCCTTCCTTCTCTAACATGGGTTAGTCTTTGTTCTTTGATTAGCTTTTCTTTCACATGAGCCTGGAAAAAAGTCAAATAATTGTGAGACAGATCTCTCACAGAAAATTACTAATAAAAACAATTTTTTCTATAAAACAAAAATAGCTGTCATGTGATTTCTTATGAAGAGAAATCCCAGCTATGTACAAGCAAAATGATCAACTGAATAGACATCCATTCTGCAGAATAAACAAATTATTCCAAATGCACCACACTACAGTCTACAATCCATATTTCATGAAATCTCTCGAGTTTATCATATTTTCTCCACTTTCGATTTGATACAGAGAATAAAGCCTAAAGAAAACGTCATGCTGGAACAAAACATATGGAAACATCAATGAAAAGGATACCATCAGTTCAGCAGCATCCACTCTTTTGATCCTCAGTTGATCTTGAGTAGGAACTTTGAAGGCTGCATCAGAGCGATTTCTTGCTCCTCGCTGACCCAAAGCAATTTTTGTATCTTTAATCGTCTGTAAGTACGTCGACAAAGGATAACTGATGAGCTTATATGCATTTTAATCACAATCACAGCATAAAGGGATAATGTGACGTAATTATTTATTGATGAAAATACTATTATAAGAAGGACATCATCACACCTTCAATTGTTTGATTCGCTGGAAATCCTCATTTGAAAGAATACCGTCATTTGGATCCAACGAGGAAAGATCCCTAGTTGAGTCTGACGCTATTTTTTTCAATGTACGAAGACTTGCATCTGCGGAAAGCAAACTTGCATCAAAATCAATCAATTTCCTTTTCCTCACATTATCGGAACCCTCCGTGTCAGTATCCATGGAAGTGCAACCCTCAGCGTCCTCATTATCCATGTCCTTTCCGTTCTTATCTTCGTCCTCCTTGTCCTCATCATCCGAATTTTTCAACCTCATCTTCATCATCACTAACAATGTCATACTCAGGGTCAGGGTCAGGGGGACTGATGGTGTCATTGTCATCTCCATCTTCCATCTTCCATCTCTCCTTCACTGCCCGTAATTTTACCCTCAGCCTTGATTTCATTATCAGCTTCCGACAATAACTCAATACCAGGAACACTGCTGATAACAGTGCATTCTCCATAAGCATTAGGCTTTGCATTTGGATCGGTTGGGCGCCCCCTGTCCTTTTTCTTCAACAATGAAGGACAAATCTGCAATGAAATGAGGCTGACAAGCTTCAGAATATAGATGGTCTAACTTCTAAGAGTTTGAGATATAAGATAAGAGAGACAAGCGAACTTTTTCAGCCACCTTTCTGAATAACATCTTAAGTGAACGAGATGCAGCTAAGACTGCCTTCCCATGTGGCTTCTCATTCTCATATTGAACCAGATCTTGAAGCAACTCTTCTGTCATTAACTATAAGCATACAAAGATGCAAATAAAGTTATGTCCACTGCAAATCAGTAAATATGCGCCAATAGTATGAACAAAAAATGAAAAAAAAAATCAGCATTCTCAAGATTTCAGATCTGTAAATACCAAGGGTATGCGCAGACATATTTCCCTCGCAACATTCAGTCCAACTGCGATTGCCTGTGAGATAATAGTTCACATAACATGAGAAATTTTATGAACACTTGAAAATTGTCAATCACTATCACTCTCGGCATTTGACTGTACCTCGGGACGCGAATGGTCATGAACAAATTAGTTAAGTATTTGTTTAAACATTGGTTCAACTGAGTCAGGAGGAACCTGTAAATTCAAAAGCATTTACGAATACAACCATCATTGTTAAAGCTACCAGAAATAAATAGACAGCTAAAGAAAAACATTTAATACGGACATAACAGTACCATATCACAAACCTGTGCATCATTCAAGTGGTTCAGAAGTGAATAATAAGTAGGTGAAGTTTTTTCAGAGGACAATCTCTGCTGCCTTTTCAAGCTGCGCATTGCCGGTTGTAACTTTGCTTTCTTTTTCTTCATACTAGATTGTGTTCCTTTATTACGTGCCTGCAGAAACAATAAATTTAGAGTTTACAAATTAACCATAAGAATGAATGAAATTTGTTTAACTAGGGCATTCTTTACCTTGTATACTGTCTCTCTGCTAAGAGCAGCCTGAAGGTTCTGCAGATTCACTTCATCTTCACTATCTGAGTTACCACTACCTTCGTTATCTTGTATCTTCTCGAAATCAATAAGAATTGACAGGGCAGCAACCATAATCCTGAAATGTTCAAAATTTACTAGAAATAAAAGAATAGCCGATGAATGACAAAACACAAATCATTGCAAAGCAAAGTTTAAGGATCGAATTCGTTATACCTCGAAGATGAATGGGAACAAGCCGCGCATATGGCATTTGCTGTTTTTTCATCGAACCATACCTTTCATCTATAAAGCTGACCTATAATTGCTAGAGCCCACTTAGATTTACTCTCATCTTCCTGCTATTAAAATTAAATGGACCCAATTAAACGCCATAATGATATACGTTCATTTGTCACCCTCACTTGTAACATTGCATATAACATATTCCGAAGCCGCCTATTTTGAGCCTCATTCTTGTGTTTCTGATTCATCTTTCTAATGCTCTGAATCACATGCTTAAACGCTAGTTCCCTCGCGTCTTTATCTCCTAAAGTCTGTAGCTCCATAAACAATTTAAGCTTTTCTCCAATGCCAATAACCTATAAAGATATATCCCTAATAAAAGTAAAAAAAACACACTAGCCAAACAAATACTCAAAATGCTTTTTTTTATGGAACGGCAAAGAGATTAACAAAGAACACCTGGGGAGGCAAACACACCTAAAACTAACCTCAAGACCAACCAGAAGTCTAAACCAGGCAACACAAGCCGGCAACTCGTGGTTGACAAAAAGGTAACACCCATCCAACAGTAAAGCAAACCGAACGAAGGCAAACCGACAGCAGACGGATCCAAATATACAATGACACGACCGACTGCAGTACCAATTGTCACACAACAACTAAAAGCACATGCTAACAACACAAATCCACAGCTGCTACCTGCATGCTGCGCATAAGCTCAGGCCTTCCATTCTTGATGGTTCAACACCAGTAATCTGCAGCTCATCAGCATTCTTCCAAAGAAAGCACGACAACTCAATATAAATGCTTATCTAATTCAACCAAATTTGACAAATCAATACCTTGCGATTGATAAGCAGGATGAGCGCTTGAGCACTGTATTTTCGTAGCCCAGCCGGAAGAGAGCGAGCCGAGGACCTCAGAAACTCAGTGAGCCAAAATCATGACTCTGTCGCCCATATCCTTCGCCACTGAAGTGTCGGCACGTATTCCACTGATTGTGGTGAAGCTAAGAGCAGCTTTCTGCTGGAACAAAGCCATAGAAGACTTGAATTGCTTCTGCTTGTAGAGGAGGACGAGCTCGGTCTCCTATCCTTTCGGGTCGCGCTTCATCTTGGATTGAAGCTTAGCAAGGCTCAGCAGGATTTACCGGAGGCGGATGGAGACTCGGGCAGGAGCTTCGGCTTACGGCGGGCAGCGGATAGAGACTCGGGCAGGAGCTTACGCTTCCGACGGGCAGCGGAAGACATGGTTGAGGTACGGCTCCGAAACTGCATCTCTCTTCGGAGATTGTTGATGGTGAACTTCTTTATACGTTACGGTTTTGTAGGACCCAAATTAGATGGGCTGGGCCAGTAAACTATCTAGGCTTGGCCCAATATGAGACTGAACCAAAACTATCTAGGCTTCGTTCGTAGTATTGTTTGTGGAAGTTGATTTATCAGCATTTCTAAATATTTGATTTTTATTTTTATCGTTTTTGTTTTTTAGTCTGATCTGAAGTTGAAGTTCGATTTTCAGCATCTTTGACTCACTCTCTCTGGAATCTTCGCTGCTGCTGTACAACGTTCTGGATTGCCGGAGTGAGGCAGAGGTGAGATTTCAATTAATCACCGGAAATTGTTCAACTTCGCAATTCAAAACGAAAGCCTGATTGATGTATTGATGAACTGAAATCATCCAACAGTGAAATCTTTGTATCAGTGATTAAATTTTGTGAGTGGGAGCTTGTTTTTAATTTTGACTATACCTTTACCTTGATTTCCTATGTAGGAGCTAAAGGAGATAGAAATGGCAGATGTGGACTTGCAACAAAGCCAACAACTTGGTAATATTTCATAGCCACTGTGCTTTGATTATTAATCTTTTTTTCTTTTCTTTTTTTTTGGTTTCATGGTGATACCAATATGATTTACGACTTGGATGACATTCTATTTTCTAATTATATGTTGGTGGAGGTATGGGTGGTGTGTGGTTGTACTTCGTATAATATCAAAGATGAACTTTTTTTCACCTTGCTCAGCAATGAACAAGTTGGGATATGCAAAAATTATGTCTCCATTGTGAATGGTTGTTGGAATTGTATTCGATCTTGATCTAGGAAGGTGGACATTCTGGAAGTCGGTAATGGCTCTGTGTGTTATTTCTTTTGGTAAAGTATTTTGAATGAACAGCACTTGCGTCTTTTGTAGGTGAAGATGTTGAAAATGAGATAGTTGCTGAAAATGACACACTTGTTCATGCTGAACCTCCAAAAGATGGTGATGGACCTCCGAAAATTAGTTCTGAAACTATAGTCCTTCAAGAGAAAGTTAAGAAGCAAATAATCAAGGAAGGCCAGGGCCAGGTGCCATCCAAGTACTCGACGTGCTTTTGTAAGTCACGAAAAACATTAGCTTATTGTACCTTTAAGTATCCATCAGATTGTTCTAAAGTGTGTTTATTGTTCATCTCATTACAATTAAGAACAAAGGAATGTTGAACCAGTTAAGTAGCAGTTTGAGGCTATAAATGTGTCCTCGCGATCAATACTCATTTAAGAAGCTCTTAAGTGCTTAGCTAAAAATGTTTCAGTTGAAATTATGTATCCTTTTTATTTGCTTTCGATGTCATTGATTTTCTTATGCAGCAACAGCATATTACGTTCCAGTATATTTATGTTTATATTTAAGGGAATTTGTATAAGAAACTAAGGTTTACTTCTCATCTAGGCTAGCAACAAGCTGACGAAGAGAAGGAAATTTTGATCTTTTTGTTGCCTCGCATTTATGCAATGGTTTTTTCTATTCTAACTGATAGTTTTATGCACTAAGCAGTATGATTGTGCGTCCCAAGTCTAATCCATTCTGGAACTTCTAAATCTTATTGCTTTTGATTGTGCAAAAATTATGTATTTTGCATCATTGAATGAAATTATTTCCCCCATCAGTGCATTATAGGGCATGGACGCAGAGTACTCAACACAAGTTTGAGGATACATGGAATGAACAGCAACCTGTTGAACTGATCATTGGAAAAGGTGAAATTCCCAAATGATTCAAGTGGAATTAGTTTTGTCGGTCGATTTACCACTCCCTCCAAGTCAACATACTATATTTTTCAGTTATATATGACTGTGACCAATCTGATGCATGATCATTTGTCACACGCAAAGTGAGTTGAAATTTTCATTTTTATGCAACAGAGAAGAAGGAAATGACGGGATTAGGCATCGGTCTTGCAAGCATGAAATCTGGTGAACGTGCTCTAATACATGTTGGTTGGGAATTAGGGTATGGAGAAGAAGGTAATTTTTCTTTTCCTAATGTTCCACCCAAAGCAGATATATTATATGAAGTGGAGCTTCTTGGTTTTGATGAAACCAAAGAGGTCAGTGCCCGCCCTTCAACCATGTACCTAAAGTCAATATTGCCGTCTCAAGCAATTGTTGGGAGTTCAATTTTTTTCCATATCATTTGCAGGGAAAGGCTCGAGGTGACATGACAGTTGAAGAGAGGATAGGGGCAGCAGACCGCAGAAAGATGGACGGGAATGCTTTGTTCAAGGAGGAAAAGCTTGAAGAGGCCATGAATCAATATGAAATGGTTTGAAACTTATGTTTCACTAGCTGCTGTCTTTTTTCATGCCTTCCACTGATCATATATTGATTCCGTCTTTTACGCTTTCCCCTGTCGAAGGCTATAGCATACATGGGAGATGACTTCATGTTCCAGTTATTTGGGAAGTATAGAGACATGGCATTGGCTGTTAAAAATCCCTGCCACTTGAACATAGCTGCTTGTCTTATCAAGCTGAAGCGCTTTAATGAAGCCATAGGCCACTGCAGCATTGTATGTCCATAGGCCATAACTTCTTGGATACCAAGCAACATCTATTCACTCTCATGTTTCAAATTTAAGAGCTGTATCGTTATCGTTTCCCTTAATTTTGTGTCTGATGCTAGGTCTTAGCAGAGGATGAGAACAATGCTAAAGCACTGTTCAGACGAGGGAAGGCCAAATCAGAGCTTGGGCAGACAGATGCAGCCCGCGAAGATTTTCTCAAGGCACGGAAATATGCACCTGAGGACAAGGCAATTGCCAAGGAGCTACGAATACTTGCTGAACAGGACAAGGCTGTTTACCAGAAGCAAAAGGAGATCTACAAAGGACTATTTGGACCAAGACTCGAGCCAAAACCCAAGCAATCCAACCGGATGGTCCTCTTTTGGCATTGGCTTCTGGCATTGTTCTCTCGTCTACTCAAGCTCAAGCGCAACAAACAAAGCCAAAAAACTGATTAGAATCTAGAGTCCCCATATGTTTTGCTTCTCAGCCAGTGTACCTATAACATATCTGATAATTTATTGACATACCAAGTCTGTGTTGTACTAGTTGTACAATGTGACCATATTTGTTTAAGACATGTTTTCTCCACTCCATAAGCCACACTCAAGCAACACAATGCAGTTTTGTTGTAAACAATTTATACCTTCCAAGCCAAGCAAAATGAAAATGAAACCAAGCAAACATAACACATTCTTCTACAATACATCAAACTCCTGCTGACACCAAATGACTGGTGAATTTACCATGAGTGGAACACGCTTTTCCAAGTGCAGTAAGCGCAGACAATCCGCTGCGATATGTACACCAAAACAGCAAATGACAGGCTCATCAGCATCACATCTTTCCAATCTCCCTTTTGTTTTGGACTCATACCATCTCCCAATCCCTTTCCCAACTTCTCAAGTTCCATCAGAATCTGTTCAGGCAATAGCCTGAGATCCTTCTTTGATCTTCTTGTGCCAAGATCGGTTTGACCATCGTCTGGCTCGCTGATTCGACACGATAATGAGAACTGGGACTTATGCACTGATCTCTTGAGATGATCTTTGAGGGAAATCTGATTACTGTGATGGAGGTTACTGATGCATATTCCAACTGATAGAGCAACCATGATCAGCAAGATTGTTACGAGTTCTGAACACTATTTTTCACTCTTTGAGTTTGGATCAGTGTGGAGACAGTCCACATAAAGGGACAATAGATGAGAGGAAATATCTGGAAGAGAAGCCAATATCCTCCTTAGCAAAAGATAAGAGTTTTAAGCGTGTGGGAGATATATGTATCAAAAAAAAATAGTGTGTGGGAGATAATGATGGGGACAGTGTAAGCTATATACACTATTGATTCGACTTTGTTCCTTGTTTCTTCTGACTAATATATCACAATAATATCAAGGAATTTCTCGATTTTAAGAAGAGCTCATAATTGACTTGCGTCATAGTTCCAAGTCAGTCCACTTTCCCTCCATTAAATTGCGTCTATTTTCCATTACCAATAGGCAATTCAAAAAAAAAAGGCAAATGGGGTAACAATTTTATAGAAAGGGATAAATGTCTCTATAAGGAGAACTGCAAGACGTCAACAGACCTGATGCGTGGGAGAACTAGAAAAGCCCGAATTCAAACTGAGAAACCGTCAGCAGTAACAGCTCTCAAAAAAACTATTGTAGTGGTACTTAGATTGGAACCCGCGTGAAACTAAACCGAATAGACATTTAAAGGAACAGCGGATAGCTACATATAAAGATCATCTCTTGTATGATTTCTCCATCAACATAGTGAGGAATGCAAAATAAGTTCAGAAAAGATGTTAAGTCATGCTACATGGGCAAAGACTGGAAACCAAGGATTAGCTGCTCAAAACATATGTGTCCTCATCTCATATCACTCACAAAGAAAGTAGGGAAATGGAGCAGCATGTCAGTCGGTCTTCGTCTGTATCAGTATGCCCCAGAGTGCCTTGCAATCTCGGCCTGCAACGAATCCCAATAGGTAAGTGGAAAATTATATGTAGAGTGGAGGTTCAAGTTATAAATGTGCATGATCAATTAACACGACAGATATCTAACTGATCCGAAACAGGCTTAGCATGCCAGTTTTATGGCCATACATACGGTTAATGTTGCTTTGAAATGAGATACATGCAAGTACGAAAAGAATAGGGAGATTTATTTATCTGGAACTTCCAGAAGAAAAACATGGGCAGTCTCAAATTAAACAAACAACGCAGCCCCTAACAGTTCAAGGCAGAGGAGGATGGTAATAAGGGAAAGAATAGATCAAGGATTCACTAAGGCGACCAAAATGTTAAGAATGAAGGAAGCCAGACCTCAAATGCATTCTTCAGATGATCAAGTTCCTTGTCCAAATCATTAATCGCCTGATTATATGCCTGCATTGGCGATGACTGACTCGTCGTGTGAATCTGCTCAGACACAAAGCCACGTAAGAACAATAAGCTTGCAGATTATGCCATCAGAACATCTCCAACACCAATCACATGCACGTGATACCACATTCCACTCATAACATTCACGAAACATAAACTGGAGCTACACATTCCAATCTCCCAAAAAAATATATAAATAAATTACACGACCCAGCAATGAAGATATAATTACAAGGTACGACTGATCTCGGATTATTCAATAACAACTTTTAATACCAAAAAATCATCACCAAAGCAGATTGTTCATCACATGGGCACTTACAAAAATTCCTCATGCCCCCCTAAGGTCTGTCATGCAAGAAGAGATATCAAATTCACTTACCCTGACAATGATCTTGTACTGGAGGGGATGAGGGAGTTTATAACCAGCAAAGAGAACATTTTCATCCCTGTGAAGTTGCCTGTCACAATTCCAAAATCAATAAACTCAGCTCCTAGGTTTCATAAAACAAAAATTCTAAAAAAATTCCAAAAAGAAAAAAACAAAGTATACATGCGGAGAATATTTCCAATGGTATGGTCCTCCCTCTCGACGGTGAACGCAGCTGCATTGATGATCTTTGTATCCCGCTCATATGAAACCCTAAAAATCAACAACCGCGCAACAAAAATTTACACGAAGAATTCAACAAAGCGCAATGAATCGATTCGAAAAGAGTGTTACTTCTTTGTGCCTTCCGGCACCACGAAACGCTCGTATCGGTCTGGCGCGTTCATCTTCTTCCTCTTTCACTCTCTTCAGTCTTCACAACCTTCTTCTGCAGAGCAAAGCAAATTAACAAAGTTCAGTCCCACAATACGAAACTACTGGGTCATTATTAGAAATATTAAAACATATCGGGATTAGTTTGAAAACATTACATTTATTTTATGGATAATGCTGGACGTACCGATTGTCAGTGCTTACAGAATAAGAATGACGAAAATGCCCCCAATTTCTTTAGAACAAATTGAACATTAGGTGGTCTATTGCTCCAAGTGTCAAAGATGTACTGATGCATCGCCGCGTGATGTGTTCTTCTTCTCTAGTGGATGACTTCTCTTCACGTCATCAATATGTCTTGCTAAGAGCTTTGTGGGGTGGACGTGGGACGGTTTTACTCGTTCCTAACCCGACCCGAAATATCATTTATAACATTCAATATCATCTATCACAATACAAATACTATGAAAATATAAGTTTAAATAACTGATTTGTGATTTAAAGTTTAGTATTACGGTTTTATTTTTCATTACAAATCAATTACATATTCAAATGTAGTGTGATATTTCACGAGAACACAAATAAATTAATTAGTATGTATAGTCATATTTATTCAAATGAGGTGTAAGGTTTGAATCTTATTAAAAATCTAGTATTTTTTATATTACTTATGAAATCGGGTAATCCGATCCTCAACCCGACCTGAAACTCATACCGGATTGGGTGAAATCCTATATTTAGTGAACCGGACCGGATCGAGTTGTCGGGCTGGATCAAGTTTTGTCCATCCCTAATCAATATATATGTATTGGACGATAAATGTTTTTTTACCCCTGAGTGTTTAATTTTTTGTAATGGAATTTCTTGTGCAATAAAAAATTAAAGAAAAAGGGAAAAATTGCTTTCTATTATTGCAGAGCTATACTAAAACAGTGACGTCATTAGAGACTAAGAGAGACACGAGTTTTTTTTAAAACTGACCCAAACTCGAGTTTGGGTTTCAAAACTGACCCATGCGAGTTTCACATTTCAAAACTGACCCATTTTTAATGAGACCGGATTCCCAGGATCCGGTCTTTTAAGTTTTTCGAAAGACCGGATCCTGGGAATCCGGTCTTCTGTGTTTTTCTAAAGACCGGATTCCCAGGATCCGGTCTTATGTGCAAACGAAACACGTGTAGTTCTCTCATTCGAACACGCACAGAAGACCGGATCCTGGGAATCCGGTCTTTAGAAAAACACAGAAGACCGGATTCCCAGGATCCGGTCTTTCGAAAAACTTAAAAGACCGGATCCTGGGAATCCGGTCTTATTAAAAATGGGTCAGTTTTGAAATGTGAAACTCGTTTGGGTTATTTTCAAAATCGGAAACTCGTTTTGGGTCAGTTTTAAAAAAAACTCGAGAGACACACAGAAAGGTCTGAAAGCACGACACACACAGAGAGGTGAGCAGCAGAGTTGTGAAGCATGGAGGCGGTGGTGCTGGACATGGGTTCAAAGTATCTTAAAGCTGGCTTTGCGATTCCTGACCAGGCGCCTTCATTGGTACACACTTAGGGCTTTTTTCTTCTTCTTTTTTCTGTTCAGGAGGTTTTGCTACTTTGTTCAATTTGCAGTAATGCATAAAAATCGTTACTTTTGTTTGCCCTAATCTATTGTACTGAGTTGAAATTAGTATAGGGGTTTTGTAGCTCAGCCTATTTGGCTCATTTCACAAGGGTTTGTGTATATATATAATTTTGTGCTCGTTTGACACTTTAATGCCTAATTTTTATGCAAATGTTTGAGCTTTTTGACGAGGGGATATGAAAGATAGATTCTTTTATCATGTAAACATGTATGGAGTTGAGGATGAGGTTACTAGCAAAGTTTTGACCAGGATGGGGAGTTGTTTATTTTAGGTCGCTGCACAGTTTGCATCAGTGTCACATTTGTGAAGATGAGATGATAGTATGGAAACTGGATAGTGTTATGTGTCATACTGTCATCCTAAGTCCCAATAGTACAATATCAGTTCTACTCTTAGCGAACAATGGTAAAAAAAGAAAGAAGCTTTGAATTTAACTACAGTGCTTCATTACTTGTTTCTAATACATGTCTTTTTTTTTTTGGAAACTATGTTGCAGATTATCCCTACCCAGATGAAACATGTAGCAGAAGATGAGAAACCTCAATTTCCGTCGGCCGAGGTTACAACTGTTGATCCCATTGTGCGGGGATTTATTAATGACTGGGATGCTATTGAAGATTTGTTACACCATGTACTGTATAGTGGCCTTGGGTGGGAAATTGATAACGAAGGCCAGATATTGTTCACAGATCCTCTTTGTACTCCAAAGGTTAGGATTTTTCATCAAAGCTTTCACCAACTCACCGTGACTTCATTCTCATTGTGATATTCATTTCGGAAAGCTTTGAATGATCTTTTCTTCCCTTGATACTTATGTCTTTGTCTTCTTAGGCAATCAGAGAACGCCTGGTGCAGATGATGTTTGAAACCTTTAATATCTCTGGCTTTTATGCTTCTGAGCAAGCAGTCTTATCGCTATATGCAGTTGGACGAATATCTGGTTGTACTGTGGACATTGGTCATGGAAAGACTGGTACATAAATTACTAAAGTGAAATTGAATGTTCTTAAATTCATGAAGCTTGATCAGTGATGAGTTGGTGTACTATTTGATTGTGTCCGTGTTTGATCCTTCAATATCTTCTTGAGTCATTTTTAAATGGATTTGAATTGCTCTCTATATGTTGTTTGTGACTACAATCAGTTTTGGTGTGAGCAGATATTGCAGCAGTAATTGAAGGTGCAGTTCAGCACATTGCTTCCAAACGATTTGAAATTGGAGGTACAGATTTGAATAAGTTATTTGCAAAAGAGCTCTCGAAGGCCAATCCCAAGGTGAATCTTGACATTGCTGAAATTGAGAGGTTAAAGGAAAAGTACTCGCGATGTGCTGAAGATGAAATGGCATATGAGAAGACTCAACAGTGCAAAATAGAGAAACATACTTTGCCTGATGGACAGGTTATTTCAAAATTCTAACCACGTACTTGCATTCGTTCAAGTTCTTTAAATTGCCCAAGGCTAAGCTAAAACTACTGTTGATTTAGCCTATAGTAGATTGCTTAATAAATGACCATATCAATTCGTATTAGTTCCAATAATTTCACATGTAGAAAGGAGAGGAACTGAAAAATTAAAGCCTCGGCTGTATTCTATAAGCTTAGTATTACATGCTCATTTTTCCTTTTTATATGTAGTAGCAGGCTTAGGTATGGTGCATATAATGTTTGAAATATCAAATGATTGAGGAGAGTTTATTAGTTGATAATTTAGGGCCGACTCTGTAATTTTCCAATTCGTTGTATAGCAAAAAAGCAAGTTTCGGCGACATTCGACATAGGTAGTATGTCAAACATTGAATAGCTTGAAAGTTGATCTATTAGTTGTCAAGGTGGTAAGAGCAATGAAGCCAGTCGAAAATGCGAGGCTTTCAACCATCAATTTTGAGTAAAGCAATTAGATTTTTTTTTTGTTTTGGATAAAGCAATTAGATTTAGTTACTAAAAATGCTGGAGTCGAGTTCAGAATGAGTAGTTACGGAGGCATATACTTAAATTGATTGATTAATGTGAATAGGGTTTATGAAGTGCTGAACCTTTAATTGCAACGGAACATGCCCAAAGTGTGCAAACCTAATGCATGCTTTTCATAGCAGGTGATAAAAATTGGAAGAGAACGATATACTGTGGGCGAGGCTCTGTACCAGCCTTCTATGTTGGGCTTAGAGGCTTATGGAATTGTTGAGCAGCTTGTTCGGTGCATCACAACTGTTTCATCCGAGAACCATAGACAACTGCTGGAAAGTACTGTTCTTTGTGGTGGCACTGTTTCTATGCCTGGTGAGATTTCTTAAATTACAAGCAGCTGTTCTGGCACGAGAAAGCAGCTCTGTCATTTGATTTTCCCCCTTTTTTGCTGCATCTTATTAGAAGTCGGAAGCCATATCGTATTCTATTCACTCCTGCATATTATGTCCTTCAAGTTTCACCCATCTGTTGTCCTTTTCTCTCACGGCTGTCTTTTTGGAGTCTGAAATTTATTTGTTTATGATGGTAGAAATTTCAAATAACTGGACGTGATATAATATAATACACATTCCCTAGTTTACACGACATTGAAGTGGATAGGCTTTATCTCATAAGCGAATATGTTTGTCTTGCTGCTATCTGTCACCGTCTTGTTGACTTGTATAGACTTAGTTTTTGACTGACACTCAACTCCCGTTTCATACAACAGGATTTGAAGATAGATTTCAAAAAGAAGCTAACTTGTGCTCTTCTGCTGTCCGTCCGTCCCTGGTTCAGGTAATTCTGTTCAGACTTACTGGTGATCAATTTGTTTTCTTTCTCTTCAATATACCTACAGAAACCCAAAGCAGTTTATGTAAGACTTAATGCCTAACATGTTGCATGAAGTATTTGAACATGACGTGATTTCCGTAAGAATTTATATGTTTTTGTTTCTGCAAAACAGTCTCCAGAATACATGCCAGAAAACTTGACCAAGTATTCAGCTTGGGTAGGAGGTGCGATACTGGCTAAAGTTGTCTTCCCCCAAAACCAGCACATAACTAAAGGGGACTACGATGAGACAGGGCCCTCCATCGTACACCGCAAATGTTTCTAAGAGCTAGTAAATCCTCAAGGATGGAGCTTCAATTAAGCAGCCTGTTTGTACATTAATTGTTGTAAAATTAAAGCCTTGGGTAAAAGACAACATGTTCATGTGGTACCACTGTCCTGCCAAATAATGTAACTAGTGCTTCACTAAAAATATCAGTCTTCAAAGGGGCTCCCCTCGTGCTCTGAATGCTCGAGGAGGTTTATGATGAAGCTCTCTGCTCGAAATGAATCATGTTTTTTGTCCTTTTTTGAGAAGAAGAAAAAAAAATTGCTAAATTTTCATTTTATTGTAAATTAATTTCATTAGATTATATTCTGTTCTCCAATTTGTTGCTTACTGTTATGAAATAAGTAGTACTTCTATTCTGCAGGATATGTTTGTAGTTTTGATTCATCCTTTGTGGAATATTCTGAGTGAGGTGCCTCTCATAATTGTTGTCACCTTGTACTCATCAGCAGCTAGTGCCTTAGGATAAGATCTGAATGGGCTCCAAAGACACAGTAGGAAGATGATGTCAAGATGAACAGGCATTTCATTTCCATGGCCTAATTTACAATCATCTATGCTTGACAAATGAACCTATTTACACATTTAGAAGATTAAGATTAACCATGGAAAGGCTTATTGAGGTATTTACACAGGCATAAAACTTCGTCAGCTGAACATGAATGATTCTAGTAGGCTATACAAATCTCTAAGATTGGCTTAAGGAGACTTAATTCCCAGTCAACCTATTCTGACTTTCTCTTGATGCAACACCCCTTCATGACTTGGTGCATATTCCTACAGTTCACAAAAAAACAAAGGTTGGAATAATGACAGGAAGTTATGACAGAATGACAAAATGTCAAGTGTGTTTGCCTCCTCCATTTTCTGTAAAAGTTCTGCAGGATTGCTAGCTGAAATAATGATCTGTCGAGCTGAATGCTCAATGAACCCTTCTTCTACACCTTTGTCAAACAACGCCAGCAAGCTATCGTAATACCCTTCAACATTAAGTAAGCCCACCTGTTCAAATTATGAGCAAAGAAAACATTGTTCATGAAAACAACATATATGTTATAACGAAAGGCGACAGTGGACATGGAGAAGACAATGCAACATGTCTCACTGGTTTTGTATGAATTCCTAGCTGGGACCAAGTTATGATCTCTAGCAGCTCCTCCATTGTCCCATATCCGCCTTGTAAAATCAAAAAAAATTCAAACATTTTTTTTCAGATTTTCTCATCGAGTTCAACTAGGAAGAAGAAAAAACAATGTGTTGAGATTGGGATGATGATCACCAGGAAGTGCAATGAAGGCATCTGCATATTTGGCCATCTCAGACTTCCTCTGATGCATGTCTGAAACTATCTTTACTTCTCCAGTTGTTTCTCCAAGCAACTTCAGCCAATCGCAGAAAACAAAAAAGAAAAACTGAATAACAAGTTCATTCGCGATGCTTGGACAATCTATGATTTCTAGAGTTTAATCTTTACTTACTTCCATTGGCAAAAGAGCTGTTGGGATGACACTAAAATTGTCGAAAATGCCACACAGTCAACAAACTGATAGAACTTGGAAAATTTTTTAATCTATTTTGCTGTTGGAGGAGAGTTTGAGTTCACTGACCCAAGTACATGGCGGCCGCCATTGAAGACAGTCTGAGAAACCAATCCCATTAGCCCCACACTCCCACCACCATAAACCAAATCAATCTGTCTATCGACCTGAAAACAAGATCTCACACACGTCATAGCACAAAAATATATGTGTTGGCAGCATAAAGAAGTCACGGCTTACCAAGAGTTTAGCAAGCTCAAGTGCTGCAATACTGTAAGCAGCCTTGTGTCCAACTCTACTGCCACAATACACACACACCCTTTTGAACTTGCTGATTCCACTTGTTTCCTTTGCTGATATTTTGGGCATCTTGTTTTCTTCACCTTCCATTTTATGTTGCCAAGAAGCTAGCAGCAGAGAGCGTGAACTGAAAATGCAGGGATTGGTTTTAAAGCAGACTAATTATAAGCAGACACACTTCATATTTTCAAAATATAAATTAATATTGTCTGAAAAAAGAAAAAAATCAGACTCTTTCGAGTCAAAATTACTATAATTTAAGTGGACTGAATCCTAACAGCAACTAGACAAAGCCGATGTTGGAGATGGGACAAGCAGCACCCAAAAGATTCTCATATCAACATCTCAACTCTTTTTTTTTTCTGCCTCTAATTGATTTATTTTATTTTATTTTAGTGTTGTTGAAATTATGGAGAAAAGCATGGCCTATTGCTGCTGCCCTTGTTCTAATCATGTCAATCTTGTACTGTCCTCTCTTTTTATGGGGGACCTGTGCTGTTTGAATTAGGGGTTGGCATTTGGCCCTGGGCCGAAATAAGCCTTAGGGCGGCCCTAGCCCGACCCTAGCCCTAGCCCGGCCCTAGCCCTACGTAAGCCCTATTATGGCCCGACCCGAAGGGCTTAGGGTCGGGTTAGGGCTTCGATTATTCGGCCCTGGGCCAAAAACGAGCCCGGTTTAAAATCGTTAATTTATTGACTTAAGGACGTTCTTCATATTAAAAGAATGTATTTTTCACAAACATCAAATCTCACACGTCCAAACTAGTAGTATTTGCGTTTAAAGAGTTATTTATCGATTAATTAGTCATTTATTTAGGGCCGAAATTAGCCCGAGCCCGACCCTAGCCCGAAAAGCCCTATGATATGAAGGGCCGATAACGATTTTAGGGCTGATGATTTTTCTCAGGGCCCGGCCCGACCCGGCCCTAATGTGTAAAGGGCTAGGGCTAGGGCTCACCTAAAGCCCTATCCGGCCCGGCCCGATAGGGCTAGGGCTTACCCGGCCCGGCCCTTTGCCGACCCCTAGTTTGAATGTGAATTATGTGCACAAAAATGCTGAAACACACAAAAATGAATGGTCCAGGGATGACACAGTTTAGAGTAAATACAAAAGTGTCCAACTGGTAGGGGACCAAAAATGAGACTAGAGTTTTTTGTTACAAGGAACCAAGAGAACTCTCGCTGGGTTCTCTATCATATGACTGATGATCCACTTTTTTGGCTTAAAATGTGACTTATATTGGTTAGCTTTTTACCCATTTTCAGATTATGCTGCGCTGTCCCTCTTTGATTGCCTAAATACAAAATAAGGTACAAATTCCAGTCACCTTGGATTTTAGCAATGCTACTTTTTTTTAGATATTTATTTATGATCTCTTTTCATCTTAGAGTTAGTATTATTTAAAATCAACTTCATTTTGTATTAAGATAAAATTACATCGCATTGATGTTTTTATTACAAAAAAAAATAGGAAAAGCAGTAACCATTCAGTTTTACAACTGCTAGACTCATGTTTGTGTTGTATCTTTAGTTTACATTATCTATACTTTTTTTTTTGCACTCAATAATTATTCAAATCAAATCAACCTGCATTAGCTAAACAGTTGCATATTGGTGGACATGAACATCCTTCGAGATAATCAGATATGAAGATGCTATTTTGATACTATTTTTTTTTAATTGTAAAAATTCCCAAATTCAATCTTTTTGTTTTGTTTTGTTTTTGCACACTTATTTTTTTTTATGTGGGAATAACATCACTCTCATATATCAAGATGCTATTTTGATACTAAATCTTATTAACATGGTGGTTTGCATATGTTCACTTTTTTTTTTTTGATGAAGCATATGTTCACTATTGATCAGAGATAAATGGTACCATGCTTATATCTACTAGTGTAGTTGGAATTTAAACTGGGTCATTCCTCATATAGAGAAGCTTCAGGAACACTCCCGAAAGAAAAAGAAGAAGAGCTCAGCCGTCCTTTCCTTCCGCCGGCGGTTGATGGAGCTCGGATGGGGCCCTATTTTGGGTAGTCGTCGTCGTAGCTGGTGAGCTGCTCTCTTTGGTCTCTTCGGCGGTCGTCGCCGTTTCTCCATGGTTGTAGGTTGGTGTCGGCCGGTGATGATTTGGGTGGCATTTGTACGGTTGCGGTTGCGGGTTTGGATGGGACGAGTTGGCTGGCGGTCGCACGGTTGCGGATGCGGGTTTGGATGTGTTTGATGGTGTCGACTGGTTTGGCTGATGGAGGGTATGGAGGTGCGGTGGTGGACTGTCGGACGAAGGGGTGGCTTGATGGATTTGGACGGCTTGGGCTCATCCTTGTAGCTCCTCACCTCTCGCCGGCGATCATTTTGGATTTTAGTTTTAGTTACTTTCCGTTTAGTTTAGTTGGGTAGCTTAGTTTCTTTCAGCCGGGTTTCCGGTCTGAGCTGTTTTTATCTCAGCCGGGTTTCCGGTCTGAGCTGTCTTATCTCAGCCACTTATCGGTCTGAGCTGTTGTAGTTGTTAGGTTTTCGTTTCAGGAGTTGATCTCCTGCCGTCGGCTTAGGCCGGAGGTGGTCAGCTTCGACTGTACCAGATTATGTTTAAGGGCCCTCTGCTCTTTATTTCGTTGTAAGTGTCGTCTGTTTGGCCAGGCGGACGGTCTTTGCTGGGCCCTTATTGGGCAGGTTGTACTGTTCTTGCCGGTTGGCAACATAAGCAAAAAAAAAGTGTAGTTGGAATTTTTATCTTCTCCCGACTTTTTCTGTTATTGCATAGTTGGAATCTCTATATATATATAGAGGAGCGATCAAATGAGGCAAGACAAATAAGAATGAGGCACGATCTCAACAACACATCTAACCCCTCGTGCATTTGTGGCGCGACACGTGGTAAATAGTAAAACCCACTACTTCGTAGTGTGAACGCAAAATGGCGGCTGTGCCACGTGGCTTCGCCACGTGCCTCCGATCAACTCCATCAACGACTAGGATCGTGCCTCACTGCCTCATTCTACCAACCCTGCCTCAACCGAGTGCTCCTATGTCCGAGATATTAAGTTCACTCTTTTTTTTAATAGAAAGATTATTTTGTTCGATGAAATAAAAAAACAGACATACAAATTATATAAGAATTAAGACCAAACATAGTTTGAATCTTTCTTCTTAGTACATGATCGGACTGGAAGCACGAATCATACTAATTGACTTATTGAAAGAGACCTTACGTGTTGCCAGATTCATCGTAGAATAGATTTAATCGGCATCCGGGATGGATCGTGGACATACCTAGTCTGTGATATGATGTTCTTCCCTCTCATCATTGATCACTTGTATGTTCTTCGATCTGGCCATCGGTTGCAAGCTAGCAGGGGAAGTAGGGGTGAGCACGATCCGTCCCGATCCGGTGACCCGTCCTCAACCCGTCCCGAAGAGCATTTCCAGCTAGATAGCTTGCCTCATGTCTATGAAGTGGCACCATACTTTGCTTCCTGCATCTTCCACTTGTTGCCTCACCGAAACACTTAAATGAAATTGTTCCACATCGAGATACTGAAATCGTAGATTGTGTAAAATTGTTCCGCATTGATATTGAAAGGTACAACTAGTTACAGACACATGACATTGCATGGACTTCTGAATTTAAATGAGTCTCGGATTCAGTTGAGCAAGCCAAATTTCAATATTAAATACATGTAACCTAACCAGACTCAAATAGCAAACATATTGATCTTGCATTGCACATATAGGCGGCAGATGACAAATGAAAACTTGTGTGTCTATATAAATCTGTATTTTGGGTTGCCTGAGGAAGCGCCAAGGTCCAGCTCCAGTCCCAATACTGCAATGTCAGAAACAACGAAAAATCTAAAGACCAGGGCTTCAGCATTGTAGTAAAATGACAGTATAAAAAGGAAGCATAAATTATTCACCATTGAAAGCAGGATATAATTAAAAGAACCAGCAACAAAGGTGCGCAAGGCAATGCAGATGGTTAATGCAACCAATAGGCCTATAAAGTATAAAGCCATGGATTTTAGAGAGGTAGAACAGGAGAACTTAAAAGGTCAGTATAACCAGAAGAATCAGCATCAAGTTATTTTAATTTAACCAAAGGTAAAACAGACAGAATGTGTCGAGCATAATTGACAGGATGTGGACAAGATGCTGAATGAGAAGCATGCCATTGGGTAAGCTGTGTCTATAAACTAAGGCTATGCCTAAAGGAATAAATAGTAAGGTATTTCAGCTGTTCATGTTCAAGAAGCTAAGAGATTCAATTTGTCTCCTCGTCGTCTAAACAAAAGCTGTGAGTAAAATATTCATGAAATGAAAGTATCTAATCCTCACCATTTGAGCAGAGAACTTTCTGTACTCCAGTGCCTTAACCTTAAAGCTAGGAGGGACAAGATCTATTTGTTTTCATCAACATCCAAACCAAGATGAAAAAATCAGGTATATGCAAGAATATTGGAAGAGCACTTTCTATATATGCACTCCAGTAAAAGTCATCTAAAAAAGAAGAAGATGATTCGTCAAAGAAAGAAAAAAAAACGGAAAATATTTCGAAACTGGAAAGCAGTGCAGAACATTTTTTCTGTACTACCAGCGCTGTGCTGAACTATGTAGTCTGCACCTCATCAGTTATCACATAGAATACAAAAGAAGCAAGATATGATTTAACTAACTTCAAACTAGCCCTACTACAAAATTTCCCACCTGCTCAAAGGTATGTTATCTTTGAGTTTTCAAGCCTATAGGAAATCCTGTTATGATGTGATCACCAACAGTCGGATTGAAGGAGCTTGACAGTGAAATGCAGGAAATAAACTATAACATATGTGAAGCATATAGCGGGGTTGCATACTCAGAAGCCTCGAAAATTTTCCTTGCACGACTAGAGACCTCAGGTACTAGAGGCATACACAAGCATTGGGAACCCTTCGAAATATAGAACCGTTAGAAACAAGTTCTATAATTTTATAGCGAAGCACTTAACGGCAAACAGAAACATTGTAGATCCGTTAAAATAAGAAACCGTTGGTCTAAATTCCAACTTCTCGATAGAAATATATAATGGTAGACAGCGATACGATCGCAAAAATTTCGGTGAAAGTGCTTCCATGAGGATATATGCTTGGTTGCTTCTTTCGTCAAAGAACTAATATTTTGTATATGGTACCGCCACCCACGATAAGTAACTGCAAAACGAATTTCTAATAATAAGTTCCAGATTTGATTCCTATTTGTACACCCAGCTTTTATCATCAGCAATGCGACCTGGGTCGGGTAAAGAATGTGCAAAAAATCAACACAGTTGCTGCTTTATTGATAATCCGCTTGTCAGATTTGTTTATGTTTGTGACATGACCAGCTACACTCGTTGCTCAGGTACCAGTTTGCAGTGTCTCTGACCAAATAACTAGGGTCGAGAATTACCGGTCATAACAATGGTGTACAAATGAATACTAAATATGTAGTGCTCAGTGCTCAGTGCTCACTCGAAAATACAAGGCTCAACATCCAAAGATCTTTTTCTTTTTGGAAACACAAGGCTCAACATCCAATATGCAGTACTGATTTTGAAGTACAAAAGAATGGTCCTGAAAAATATGCAGTCCATACCTTTTTTTCTAGATTTTTTCCTTTTCAACACTCTCAGCTGAGAGCCTTTCTCAAGATCTTCAGGCTTTGAACCAGTTGGCGTCAACCTATCCCTCTCAGTCTTACGAGTAGTTTTTCTGCACCTTTACCAAACATGTCTGCAAACAGGAATGTGGGCAGATTTATATCACTAATATTCTAACAAGATAAGCTAGCAGATATACATAAAAAGTTACCATTCTCTAGATAGAGATTATTTACACCATATCTGAAATTTTTTCAAAATTGTCAAGCATGGATTCCGTTTGTGTAAGCTCTCTCACACAGCATCGCCAATAACTTTTTTTTTTTCCAACTTCTCACTTTTGCTAGCTTTAGCACTCATTTTCTCTATTGTATCGTCATCGTCATCCGCAGCAAAAGTGTTGTGATACTAACAAGTGGGTATCAGGTATGTGACCATTCTTGAAGATTAGATAAAAATAGCAATAGAAACACCGACAGCAGCAAGCTGCACAGGGCCTGCATTGAAAGAGTAATCATTAGCTTTACAAACTTATCGCACAACTTCATTCTGCCCCCAAAAATTGATAAGTGATGCGTATGATGTAAATATAATGAAAGACCTATATGTCCAATGAATGCTGCGTAAATTAAAGAAAAACACAAGATCAGCAGCTAAAGCCAGAATCGCAGGAAATGCAATTTTCAGAATCTCGCGGCCGGCTCAAAAAGAGGAACTTTTTGCCTATATGGCAGGACATTGACTTCAGTATCCCCATCCGTCACCGTCCTTCGTTTCTAAAGCTCAAAATGAAATATTAGAGCCCTTAGCAAATTCCAAAAAAGTTTACATTTTTGGATGATGACGATACAGTTAATGTGGGCTCAAGCTCAACTCCTTCAGTCACTCACTCAACAGTCGACCTAACCAAAATGCCCTAACTCCCCTAACTTTCAGTTCTACTTCCTACTTCTTCATGGACGAACGAGCAAAGGATACTGAGTTTCAGGTCCAAAATTTCAAACCCTTATCTCCTACACAACTGAGTCTCCTAAGTCCTACCCGATTGTAAGAACCGCCATTATGTACAATTGCCACGGACCCTGCACTTGAGCTCAAAGCCGTGATGATTGTGGTCAGATCTTAGGAACAATTTTAGCACAGCAAAAACTTCATATAGCAAAATGGTGCATTCATTAACAAAGGATCCAATGTCCCTTGTTTTAGGACTGAAGTTCCTAACCATCCCTATCCCTGAAATGAGAAATCCCCAATTTCAAAATCTCAATGACAAACAAAAACACTACAATTGTCCTCAAACTAACCCACCAGAAAGCAAATTTAGCCCAGCAACACCAACCCACATTTAAATCCGTCAATCAAACCAGGCATGACTAACTGAAAGGAAATAACAAACAAACAGAAAATAGCAACAACAACTGATCAAAACAATCCGAACCCAACATATTTTCGAAGCAATGATTAAATCTGTCGACATGCACTGAACCTTTCACCACAATCCACACACATGTTTAAACTGAAAGAGGCATGAATTCAAATAAACCTTGCTGCTTGCTCCATTCTGAGCCTACTTCTCCGTCACCGGCGAAAATTTTGACAAACAATTGTTAATGCCGAGATTTCCCTGAAAGTGTCGCAAAAAAAAAAAAATCGTTCGGAAAATTGAGATTTGATCTCAGCCGTCAGTTTACTCACAACGGCTCCCACTCAGACTATCGCCACGTGGCATCAATCGAGCGATCACCTTCACAAAGGCTGCCTAATCGTTTCAACACCAGCCACAAAGTTTGAGCCTTTCGATTTAGGGTTTCTCGAAGATTCTGTCATTCAGTTTCTCTCTTTGCTTGATACGATAACTGTTGTATTTCAGCTTTCAGGTATTCAATTTATCGCTCTTTGTTAACGATTGACTTCGTTTCGATTTTGAAATCGTAATTTTTTTTCTTTTGGTTTCGTCCTGAAATGTTTTGATTGTGTTTGAGATATGTGTGTGGTTGATTTCCATCCGGTTGATTGATAGAAACTCAGCAAAATCGAGTTATTATTAATTATTTTCAGATCATGTTGATGGATATGATTTTGTCATCCCCTTTGAGGATTTAGATGATATCATTAGAATCTATGGCTAGCAAAAAAAAAAAATCAGTAGAGAAGGAAAGAATTGGAATTGATGGATATATTTCTTGGATTTGTATGTATAAGTTTGACTGAAAGTTTCAATCTTTTGTAGTTCCTAAGTTGAGATGAGTCGTCCACAAGATCCTCACAGGACTTTGTTCACCTTTGGCAACCCATTTAGAATGATGAAACCGAAAGGCGACTCTTATCTATGTCCTGGGCTTTTGGCTCTTTTGAATGCTTTTGAGGAAAGACTTGCGCAGAGGCTTAGGAAATTAAGACCTGAAAACAAAGATGACGTTTTGAGTTTGTCGTGGATGCAATTGGCGATGGAATTGTTGATTGAAACACACAATGATATCAAATCTCTTATTACCGACCTTGTGCTTCCTGTTTGTGATTGGGATGATAAATGGATTGATGTTTACTTAAACAATAGCGTCAAGTTGCTAGACATCTGCATCGCATTTAGTTCCGAGATCTCACGGCTTAACCAAGGGAATCTTATGCTCAAGTGTGCGCTTCACAATTTGAACTCCGATTCGTCCACGCAGTTTATTCATGCCCGCTCGTCCATTGATGGATGGAAGAAATACATGTGTGTCAAAAACCCCAAGCTTGAAAACTGCTGCACTGTGTTGGGGTCCCTTGTCGAATCGCTGGATCTGCCCAAGATCAAAAACTCTACCAAAGGAAAGGTGTTGATGCGTGCCATGTATGGTCTGAAGGCGGAAACTGTGTTCATCTGTGGTGTCTTTACTGCAGCCTTTACAGGCTCCTCTCAGAAGTTGATAGACTTGTCCATTCCTGATACATATATGTGGGCAGATGCATTGACCCAGACACAATCAATTATAAATGGGGAAATCAGACATATATATTCGGCAGGAAGGCAGTTAGCGCTGAAGGATCTTGAAGCAGTTGATACTATCGTCAGGAAATTATATCCCATGATCGAAGAAAACAGCAATGGTATTAATGCCCAAGAATTGAAGGATACAGTTTTGCACTTGGAAAAAAATGCAGAGGATCTTTCCAAGGGACTAGATCTTCTAACAACAAAAGTCGATGGCTTTTTCCAAACAGTCCTTACTGGTCGCGATGCTTTGCTGTGTAATCTCAGAGCTACAAGCCCAGTCTTTGGCTCCAGAGATGGTAATAGTACTTCTGTCGGACAGCAAATGGTTCGATGAACATACCAAACGGAACACCAACTCTGTACTACTGCAAATATCATCGTGGTTTAGGTTATACTATAAGTGTCATATTGAGATAGAAAAATGTCTGTGTGCTTTGTCATCAAAGAGTCCTGTCGCGTAAAGTTGACCTTTGTATGTTTGTTCTATCATCAAACTGTGTAATGTTTACCAGCTGGTTCTATACAGTATTTGTGTTTGTGAAATTTCCTCAAAATTCAGATTTGGGTCCCTGTATACTCAATCTTTAAATTTCATTCTCAATTTACTCACGTTTTCTAAGGCGTCGTTGAAATATATTCGTTCAAAAATAAAGCTGATTGGGCACAAATTGACATGTAAGCTGTGGCTAACAGCGATCCAACATTTAGCCTTAATAAGAAGCCGCTCTTGTGGACTCGTTGGACGCCTGTCAAGGAAGGGCACTGTTAATTTAGCCATTGTCGGCAAGGATATATAACAAGAGGAGGGGTGGTGCTGTGTTCCGTGACAACAAGGGCGCCATTGTGGTATTCTATGGCTCCTGGAAGAAGCGTTGGAGACGACCTGCACGAGGGTTTCCTGTATCCAAGGCTCTCACTCGACAATGCAGCGTCTCTTGACGGACACCCAGGAGCAAAAACCTCTTGATTTTGTCCTTGCAAAGCGCAACTTTTTGATCAAAGGTTTGGTAATACTCAAATGTTACGGATATGTGCCACTGCTAATAACATGGCGATTACCTTCGCTTACACCTCTGCCCTCCTCGGTGTCTACAAGGATATTCATGCGCTAGGCCCTGCGATAGGTCTAGCCTTCCCCAACACTGCGCTTTTGGCATGTGTACCATGGTGGCAGCAACGTCTCGCTCCTGCGCTCTTTGGACGACGCAGGCCTTAATATTTGAGCTTGTTATTAAGGCGCTGTTATTTGCAGCGGCTAATTGTTGGACGCTGTGTCAAACGTCGGTTTAAGCTTACATGACAATTTGTGCCCAATCAGTTTTATTTTTGGGGCGTATATATGCCACGAAACTTAAACAGCTGTCAACTGCACCTTAAAAAACGTGAGTAAATTGGGAATGAAATTTGAAGATTGAGTATAAAAGGAACTCAAATCTGAATTTTGAGTAAATTAGGAAATTTTCCCATATATTTGCTCTTTTTTCATTGATTCCCTTGCGCGATATTGGTTGATTTTGCTTTAATATATATTTCAATTTGATCTAGTTATATATCAGATTGCCATTGACATGTACAACAGGACAGGCTTCTTGAAGCTGTTTCCCCCAAAATTTAAACTTGGATATCTTTCAGATATTCAGAATTTCATAGGACTGCTGACAGAACAGGAAAATCTGGGTAGAAGTCAATTACCAAACACAAAATAATGGGAATTACTTTAAACCGATCTGAGCTTAACTCTATCAAATTGACCAAAGCCAAAACTAAATAAAGCTCCTCTAAACCAACAATCTACCTCGACAGGCATTTTGGTAAAAAAGAATCCTCAAAGGCGAAAACAGGAGTCTAAAATCAATTCATCAACTGATCTTTGTCACAGTATTCATCTTTCAGAAAGAAGACTAACTTCCTAGCACTAATTCTGATTTTACTTGTCTGTAACGAACACAGAAAACAATAACCGAAGTTGCATAAAACCAAAAACAATAACACAGAAGGAACTAAACTCATTTAAATCCAAAGCATTCTGAGGTAATTCAAGTTACAAAAAAAGGAAAATAAAAAGGAATAGAGTCTGAAACCAAGAAGACTTCACATGGAGTATTTTCTGAGTAGATCCTGCTGCCAAGAGCAGCCTTTTATCGGCATAAGGTTCTCGATGTAGTTAAACATGGACAAGTTCTGAGGTGATCCCGCAGACCTATAGTAATATTTGTAACGTCGTATTACCATCCAAAGAAAACTAAATATGTAGTGCTCATTGGGAAATACAAGGCTCAACATCCAAAGATCTTTTTTTTTTCTTTCGGAAATACAAGGGTCAACATCCAATATGTAGTGCTCATTCGGAAGTACAAAAGAATGGTCCGGAAAAAATATGCAGTCCATCCTTTTTTTTTCTAGATTTGTTTCCTTATCAACACTTGCAGCAGAGAGAGCCTTTCTCAAGATCTTCAAGCTTTGAACCAGTTGGTGTCAACCTATTCCTCTCAGTCTTACGAATAGTTTTTCTGCACCTTCACCAAACATGTCTGCAAACAGGAATGTGGGCAGCTTTAGAAAAAGTTACCATTCTCTAGTTTGAGATGATATACACCATATCTGAAACCTTTTCAAAATTGTCCAGCATGGATTCCATTTGCTGAAAGTAAACCGAGCATGTTTGAATGCTTGCATTTGTAAGATGTACTTAGCAGTTTGCACCTCAAGTGTACTACAACTCAGAAGATTACATATATATTGATCTTCGAAACTCTAGCAAGAGGGAAGCGCAGGCCGGGTTCGACACATTTACCATTTATGGATCCCCAAATCGGTAAATTCTTCGACAATTGTAGCTCAGGCCTCCTTGGACACCTTTACCGCGGCAAGACATGACACGTCCATTTTGACGGCCGAATAGCACGAGAGAGGAAGAACACATTCACGCGCACGCGCGAAGCGGAACGAGGAAGATGAAGAAAAAAATTTCACAAATTTGTGAGAAAAGTATTATGGGTGAGGCTTGAACCCTCAAACTTCACAAGATTGGAGTTCTTTTATTAGACCACACCCTTGTTGGCGTGGTCCGTCAGAACAGTTATAGTACCAAGTGTTTTTGGCAGTAACTTCATATAGCAAAATGGTGCATTCATGATTCACCAACAAAGGATCCAATCACATATGACTTCAGAGCTTTCACAATTGATTGATATTTATCCGGATCCTTGTAAATATTCTGCACTCCTGCCTCAACATATATGACTGAAACTGAAGTTCCTAACCATCCCACTCCCTGAAATAAAATAAAATAAAATCCCCAATTTCAAAATCTCAGTGACAAATTGATGTAGACAGATTAGCAAAAAAATCAGGATTGTGGCGAAATAGAAGGATTGGAGTTGCCGGTGTCAGATTTCCGCCCATAATACCTTATTTTGAGCAGAACGGCGTGACAATCGAAAGTCACAAGCTGTGCTTGTGAGATATGGGCTTTTTGGGCCATCCGGAATCGTTTCCTATTTTATTTTGAATTTTAATGTTTTTAGAAATTTTCGGTTTTTAGTAATTTTCGTATTAGGGCTTCGTTTTATTTTCTTATTTAAGTAAACTTATGTAATTTCATTCGGGAGCTTTTGAATAATGAAAAAACAGAATTAGGGTTTTTCTTAATCCCGGCTTTCTCTGCATTTGCTCTACATTACAATTTCAGTCCAGTAACACCAACCCACATCCAATTCCTAATATGTCAATCACACCAGGCTGCAGGCATGACTAATTTTATCTATAAAAAAGAAGAAGACGACAACAATAATAACTGAGATCAAAAGCAATCCGAACCCAACAAAATTTGGATCCACAGATTGAATCTTTCGGCCATGCACTGAAACACTCCTTGTTCAGATGCAATCAGAATCCTCTTCTAGGATTCGAGAGGGCCGATTTAGCCCTAAATTGAGGTTTGGGCCGAGTTTAGAGACGTAGGACATTTTAAAGGCTATTTAAAGCCTTCCAAAGAAACTTTTAAAAATGACTACTCCTAATCAGCTGACAGTCGGTTCAGTTTTCTCTAGCTGCCTGTCTATCTTCACCAATTACTACTCCCTCCGTCCCAAAATTTACTTCTCATTTGTGATATTGCACAGTTTTTAAGAAAAATAATAAAGTAAGTTATTGTGAGTGTGATAAAGTAAGTGTGATAAAGTAAGTGTGAAGAGAAATGATTAAATAAGGTGGTTGTGAGTGTGATAAAGTAAGTTATTTTGGAAATGGGAAGAAAATTTTGGGACGCCCAAAAAAGAAAGTGAGAAGAAAATTATGGGACGGAGGGAGTAATAAAGAAGCTTTTTCAGGCTCCCCACTGTTAGATGAAAACAATCACAACTGCTGACTTCGATGTTTGCTCAATAATAATTTTAACCCAAAAAAGAAAGACTGTGAAACAACTTAATTTTAAAGGTCTTAAAACGCTAGCTACGCAAATTACTTAACACAATCACACACATTCAGCTATAAAATTATTTTCAAGGACTGTGTGATATATTTTTTTAATATATAACGTATGGTTCGAACCTCTTATTATTTGACTTTAACTCATTAATACAACATTATTGAATATGTACAAGCGTGACACACGACTTTATTGAGTTATATCTATTTCTCAAAATATTTAGGGGATTTCCATACACGGTATATAAGTATATGCATGGACATCATTCAGATTCCAACAACACACTGATAATGATCAGCAGCTACATCATGTTCAATCTCATCCTCCTCCTCAATAATACCTATAGGAGCATGACCAGCCTGCCCAAAACATCTAACATGGTCTTTCAAAGATCTTTTGTGCTTAAAATCAGATCCGCAGGCGCAATACCATACCTTTCCACAATTCTTCTCATGCGTTCTCCAGTCACCTTTCACAGCAAAACTCTTCTCACACTTTCTGCAAATGAAGTTTTTAGTTCCATGTTTTCTTTTGTAGTGTGTTTGCAGCGTCCTGAAGTCCTTTAAGGGCTTTGATTTGGGGTGATCAATGTGGTGCTTGCAGCCTTGTGCGTAGCAATAGCATTGTAATCTCAGCATAGCCCTTGGTTGAACACCTCTTAAGGACTCGGTGCCGTTTCTGTATTGTGATCCATGTCCCCACATATGCATCTGCATGCGCTCGTCATACAAAGGTTGACTATAAAAATAATGTACAACTCATATATATGTCTAGCTTATATATACCGACCGACCAAGCAGGTCTTTCGGACATAATGCATCATTTCGTTTGGACATTAATAATGCATCAGTTTTTACTGCATATAAATGTCCAAACAAAATGCTGCATAAAAAAAACGCTGCATAATGTGTTCAATCTGCAGTGGTGTGTACTTTGCACAGAATTTTATGATTCTAAGGTATGTTCTTTTGAACTGAACTGTACTGTACGTCTAAAAACTTAATTTAACTCAACTAAGAAATTTTAATTGAAAAGCTTAACTTAGTGGCTTAATCTAAGTACTTAGACAAAAGCTGATGGTAGCTGGATATACCAGATATATTGTTTAATTGAATAACCTAAGTGAACTAGATGAATTGAACTACTGTTAAAGTCACTATATATGATGCATGGTAAACCAGCAAATTAAAACTTAGAAAATCATTCAAAGAATGAGAAATAAGAGAAATAGAGAGAAGTACTAATCTGTGACTGATCATTTATTACAGGCAATAATCCTCAATATGTCCAGGACTAGTGTAGATAAAGAGTAGAGTGTGTTTTTTTAGGGTGAAATTGTGTGTGCATACCTGAAGATTATTGTATCTGCTAAATGATTTGAAGCAGACAGGACAAGAATACTGAGTCGGTCCTAAGAGGATCTGAGTTGGTGTTGGGATCCAATACTGAGTGCTGCTGCTGCTTTTCTCCATTTTCTTCAATGGAGTAGATTCCAGCTGCTGAAGATGATCCATCTCATCATCATCATGATCTTCTTCTTCTGCTGCTTCCTGATCTTCTTGAAACGATTGATCTCGGAACAAGCTGCTTTTGTGCAGCTCCAACAAGTTAGAACTTGAGGAGCTGGAAGACACAACTGTGCTGCTGTAATTAGTGTCATCATCATATTCAGGCAATCCAATAGACAAGGCCGAAAGAGCTACTGTATTGCTCCTGTTGTTGTTGAGAAAATTACTGTTATAATTAGAATCCTCATCCATGGGAGTGGTGGTGGCTGGTGAGGACTCAGGCGGTGTGTTTGGAAGTGAGCTGGGATTAGGGTTTAGTGGGATGAAGTTGAAGTAACAGTGGCCATTTTTAGTAGACGAGACGTTAGAAGAGAAGAAGAAGTCTTTCATTTTGATCAGCTTGGATCGGAAGTCTAGCTAGGGTTATGGAATGCGTGATGGAAGAATCAAAAGAGATAGAGAGATAAAATCAAGGGTAGAGAATTAAAGAGAGAACAAATTGGAGGGTGTGAAGGACTTCTGAGTGTGGTTGATTTCTCTCATCTCTCATGTCGCGCAGCTGTATATTCATATAACTTTGAAATGCAACAACGTTTTGAGTAGTCATTTAATGTTTGTTATCCATGAGAGGACTAGAAAATTCTATTTTTTAACCCATGTTTTCACCTCCATGTGACAATATTCTATATGGTCCAAAATCATAAGTGTGATATAACCTGCCAGGTCTTAAATACTTACCACCTCACTCACTCAATTGCATAATACGTACCATGGTGTCGTACATCAGGGCCTCCTGATATGATTAGGGTTTTACTGCAGATAATGTTCAAATCAAAATGATCCAGAACATTCTCTTTATATATCACTAAACTTTAATTTTCTAGGTCACTATAACCTGAAATTCATTATAAAAATCATGACATGTGTTAAAGAAATAAGATTGTAAAATATGCTTACTTATTAAGTTTTCACAATCACAATTTCTTTCGAGAATATATAATGTTGACTACTAGCTAGCTAGGTCATCAAATGTATGACGGATGTAAATAACTTCTCCAAAAACAAAAAAAAACAATGTCATAACCTCATGAACTAATTGAATAGTCCGGGAATAATGGGACTCGTGAGAATCCACGATGAAGGCAGGAAAGATAGTTTATGAGACTTTTGGGGTTTGTGAGAGAAGAAAAAACACAGAGAGAACAAGAGATAAGACAGTTGCAGCCTTGCCCTGATTTTCTCTCTCTCAAACTTCCATTATTTCACACTATGCGCTATGTGTGGGGTGGGGTTTCAGTCTTTGTTTGTGTTGTTGAGGCCCCGTGCACTGGTGGTGGTGGTCAGCTTCTTTATGGATGCGATGAAACATGAAATGCAAAATTATTAAAAGGTGTGGTAGTGGGTGTTAGCTACTCATGTTGATCTGATATATTCGAGAGGGACAAAAGGCGAGAGCCTGCTGCATGAGGTATTGAAACATGTACATCATCAACACTGTAGATTTACTGTTTGCACACCCCACACTCTGTTGATGTTGAATGTCCCCTTGTCTTATGGCTTTTTTGCATTTTCTGGCATCCAGAGATCATGCCAAACCCATGATTTATTTCAATTCAATTTTCAACCATATATGATTCGAAGTACAACCTCTCTCCTGTCCGTTTTTGGATGTAGAGTGAGAGAGGAGGGAGCTTCACTGTGCACTGTAAAATATACGTAGGGGTCGGTAAAGGGTCGGGTCGGGTAAGTCCTAGTCCTATCGAGTCGGGCCAAGTAGGGCTTTAGGTGAACCCTAGCCCTAGCCCCTTGCACATTAGGGTCGGGTCGGGCCGTGCCATGAAAAAATTCATCGGCACTAAAATTGTTATCAGTCCTTCATATCATAGTGCTTTTCGGGATAAGGCTAATTTCGACTCTAAATGAATGACTTATTAATCGACAAATAATTATTTAAACGTAAATGATACTAGTTTGGGCGTGTGAGGTTTGATGGATGTGAAAAAACACATTTAAATCAATGAATATATAATTTTAACTCGGAGTCGTATTTCGGACCGGACCTAATAATCAAAACCCTAGCCCGACCCTAAGACCATCGGATCGGGCCATATTAGGGCTAGGACCACCCTAAGGCTTATTTTGGCCCAGGACCAAATGTTGAGGCCTAAATATACGTATAAATTTGAGAGCGTACTAGTAGTACCGATGCTATAAATTTGTCAGGCGTACACTAATGCTTTTTTCAGTGCGACTGATCTCTTTGACTCTCTCTGATCACTGCATGCAGTTAACTTACAATCTTGAGTTCTGAGGAATATATGCAATTATGACGTGTCCAGCTAGCTAACACACATTTATTTTGTTCAAACTTTGCAAGACATTTATGTTTTTGCTGACATGATGCATGGTTTGAACCGTACCCTACTAGCTCCTCATCATGTTCCAAACAGATGACAAAAAGGAAACGAAAATCCAATGAACCAACTTTGTTAATTATTAAGAGGAGGACTTCTTATAATTAAGTTGTTCATTATTAATTATCTAACTAAAAACAGGAATCTCAAAATAAATAAACATGTAAAACTGGCTAACACAATTCCCAACTCCTTCGGGACAATCATGAGGATTTTAATTAGGAGAAGGCCGGCCGGCCGTTGCTGAAGAAAGAAAACTATGTAACAAAAAGGAATCCTCACCAATAATAATGAGAGTAAAACTAGCTACGTACTATCATCCGCCTCTACCAAATTAGTATAATGTGTTCAGTCTGCCACTTTCTAAGTCCTCCACTAAATAAAATTCCTTAAAAAGACAACGATGCTAGAAATTCGTTGTATTTTCATTATTCAGATATCTAAAACGAATCCCACAAACAAAGTCCTTAATATAATCAACCTATGGCATCTGTGTAATCATCTCATTTCTTATTCAGAATGTCGTCAGCGTCCATCCTGACATGGAAAAGAGTTTACTTCTATTAAGGTACCTTGGCTTTCAAGGATCCGATGATGAGTTACCAAAAATAGATTTTTAGTAAGCTTGAATAGCATGAGCACAACTCGATAATGGGGGCACTTTGTTGTTCTATATATCTTTTTCTGAGCAGCGTCATTTTTTTTTTTTGAGTAGCCAAGATTTTGCTAGCCATGTGCAGGCAGTGGTCAGTTGCCAAAAGTCGGATATAGAGGCTCTTATGACTTTCAAAATTGGAATTGAGGATCCCTACAACAAACTAATGTCATGGGAAGGAAACAGCTCTGCTGTGAATGGCACTACAAATTTGACTCTGATATGCGGTGACATTATGCAGTGTATTTTTTACTGTCGCATAAGTAAGCGGTGATTTTGCCACAATTATACGATGATTTATATGTTTTGAGACGGTTTTGCAGTAAAAAAATTGCGGCGAAAAAAAACCACCGCATTAGCGTTGCATTAAGCGACGGTTTTACAGCCATTTTGCAGTACCAAAAATATGACGAAAAAAAAAAACCACGCTGCTCGTGTAGAATTTGCGGCCCAATAAACTTTTTTTTTGGTTTCAGCCGAGAAACAAAACGCGAGAAACAAATTGCGAACACCCGAGCACCAAACCATCGGATTCTGGTTTCCGCCGTCGCCTACTGCCACCACGTACGCTCGACGAACGCCTCTTAGTGCCGCGTCCTCCAATTTCATCCCAGGTATGTTCGGTTATTCCCATTTTCTGAGTTTGTAGGTTTAGGCGAATACTAATTTCGATTCTAATTTTGGAGTTAATTTTTACTTTAGGTTTAAGTTTCGATTTCGATTTAGGATAGTAATGGGCATCTTCAACATGGACGATGTTTTAGGTTTAGGTTCTGAGATTGAGGACTGGCTGAAGGATTTCGGTTACTAGACTGATATTTCTGAGATTGAGGACCGGCTGAAGGATTTTTGTTTCTACTCTTGTAATTCGATTATCAAATTCAAGCATTGATGAGAGATGTGTGGATGTGAAACTGTTAAGGAATTTCTGGTGAAAATGTTACGAGATTTAATCACTGATTTCAGCAATAATTGCAGGAAGAAAGTGTTTGAATTTCAAGAGCAAGTGTCCACAGGCAATAAGTCTAATGGATATGCACGCTCCTTCTATGTAAATTGTAAAGTGTCCACGCTCCTACTGTAACAGATATGCGCTTGGGAATTATAGCAAGCAACACTCCAATTCTTAGGTAAAACTGCTTCTACTTTTTTCTAAGGATATTGAGAAATTTTTTATGAAACACGTTGTCTGTTCCCAGCAGCACTCCAATTCTTAGGTAAAACTGCTCCTTCTTGTTTCTGTGTTGTCTACAAAATCATTGTGTAAACTTGACATATGATTACTACAAGTGAAGAGCTTTCTTTTTAATGCAACAGTTTTATTTTTTCTTCCATTTGACTACAAGTATACAGCAACGGGAATGGCCTGAGAGATCGCCGCAGAAGCAGAAGCTAAGGAATCAAAAGATGTTGGCTGGAGTTATGTATTCTGGATTGGTTGCTGCAAAGGTTGATGCTGTTGTAGTTTGTATGAGGTGCTTTGCTTTTGTTGTTTTTTGTATGAGGTGTTATGCTGTTGTTTTAAGGTTACATCATTAGCAGCAACTTCGATTTTCACAGGTTTTTCCGTAAACGTTTTGGATAGAAAGTTGATCTATTAAATTGTATTGAATGTTGATCTTTGAGCAGTGTTGATTTTGTTTTGGTTCGGTTCAGGTGAGGTCGCTGATTTTGTTTTGATGTGAATTTGTGGTAGTGTTGATTCTTGAATTTGATTTGTGGTGTGCAGGATAAGAAATTGCTAGACGGAGGGTACAACTTGCAAGTTGCAATTCACCGAGTCAAAGCAGTAAGACTTTATATTCCCTTTTCGATATTCATTCCTAGTGATTTGGTTCTGTTATGATGCTGAACCTATAGATGGTTAATTGAATAATTTTTTATGTGTATAACATGCACATATTTGTCTACATTTCAGTAAGGACATTATTTCCAAGTTTAGTTGAAGTTGTATTCTGTTGAATAATTTTCCAAGTTTGAATAATTTTGTTCTGTTGACAGTAAGGACATGATTTGTGGTCTATGTTCATTGTATATATGTTTTTCTTTGGACTAAGTTGTCTTACCTTTTTGTTTTCACAGTTTGATGCAACGAAGAGGTTTTGAGTTTGGATAATTGGGGTAATCACTTTCAGAAAATGGGATTAATGGTCCATGCCAAACCTGGTAAAGGGTTTATATCTCAATAGCTGCTAGAAAGTTCTAGTTGCAATCATGGACGCTATGTTTTGCTACTAGAAAGTGTTTGTTTTGATTAGTGTTTACTTCGGGTTTGATGTACGCTATGTTTTGCTGTAACAGAGGGCAAGGTGAGTATTCTTGTTGGTGTGGAGTTGTATTTTTGTTTTACGCTTAGTTTTTTTATTAGAGTACTGATATGATACTCTCCCTGTAACTTCTTTTTTTTCTTTCTTTATTTGTTGTTTTTTCTTATGTTGTTCTATTTGATGATACCTGCTTATTAGTTAATGGTTGAATGGCTGAGAATTGAATTATCGTGTTTCAATTTTGTAGGTACCAAATATTAATATCCAATGACAGGAATGCTTTCAAGGTACCTGAGATACTTCTTTCCCAGGTAAATGAGAATCTAGTCTTCTTTTTGTTCCATGTAAACCTTGATTCTGGTGCACTGTCTGTCGCATGACTTGATTTTTTTTTCTTCTTTTCTTTGATAAGCAAAAAATGGTATATGTCTACAATGAAACATTGCATAGTCCTACATCTGGTACTGCAGAATGACATGAGCCATCACTTTAATGTGAAAGTATGAGAAATTATTTTAACTACATCCTCGGCTCAAATTGCACCATGATTCATTCAATTTATGACATGAGTTACCTTTTTGTTCTTGCAGATGTATAGTTCATTGGCAACTTCAAAGATGATTAGCAGCTAGAGAAAAAATACGTTCAGCTATCTGGCAATTTTAAGAGCATAGTGCTTCAGAGGTTTTACAAAATGCTACCCGGTCCACAAACAGCTGCTGTGTGAATTTTAAGTGTTTTATTTTGCTTAAACATTTTAAGTGTCTTATTGTAAATACTAAAACATTTTGAGTTTAAATATGAATGATTTTCCATTTTATTTTTGTATTATTTTTTAAAATTTAATTTTCAGTGTATTTAATATTTATTTTAATAAATTAAATATTTGTTTAAAAATTGATTAATGTATTAGAATATTGAATAAATATATGTAATTACAATTACATAAAAATAATACCATGCCAAAATCACTGCAAAACCAAAGTATTAAACCACTGCAAAATCGTTGTAAAACCATCGTAAATTGCGGTGATTTTGCGGTGATTTTCCTTCGGTTTTGCGGTGATTTTGTACACCGCTAAAAAACCATCGTAAGTTTTATCGCAAAACCGCTGCAAAACCACCGCAAATATTTTTGCTACGATCGAAAATGTGATGGTCAAAATTACCATCGTATAATCACGTTAAGTTGCTTTTACTGGTGATTTTGCAACGGATTTGCGGTGATATTTGACTGCCGCAAAATTTGCCCAAATTTGTAGTGTGGCCAGGAATCAAGTGTGATAACATTAGTAGATCAGTAACTATCTCAGTGGGTATGTTGTACTTGAGGGACATATATAAGTTCATCCTTGGCGAAACTGGTCCTTGACATATTTGGACTTGAGTTTAAACAGTTGGGAGATCCCACTGCCTGAATTTATTGGATCATTGGGTAGCCTGACTTACCTGAATCTGTCCAAAGCAGGGTTTTACGGCACATTGACTCCTCAGTTTGGGAACGTATCTAACCTTGGAGTATCTTGAATTATCAGGTGATGATTTTGAGAGCTTACTTGCTGTTGAAAGTCTCGATTGGTTGATTGGTTTTCAATCTCTGAAACGTCTTTCTCTGGACGGAGTAGATATGTCAAGGGTTGGATCAAACTGGCTAGAAGATCTTAATAAGCTTTCGCGGCTGAATGAGTTGCATATGTCAGATTGCCGCTTAACGGGTTCGATATTATCTCTTAGCATGGTCAATTTCACTTCGCTTGTCTTCATAGATTTCAGTTTCAACAGCTTCTTTTCGAGTTTCCCCAACTGGATTTTGAACATCAGTAGCATCAGGCATATTGATATGACGAATGCGGATTTATATGGAAGGATACCACTCGGTGTCGGTGAGTTACCAAATCTACAGTACATGAACCTTGCCGTGAATAATCTGTCAGCTAGTTCTTATCAACTCTTCAAAGGAAGCTGGTCAAGTATCAAAAGTATATATTTATCTACCAATAAGTTGATTGGAAAGCTTCCTTCAGGCATAGGAAATATGACCTCTCTGGTTGAATTTGATCTCTTTCTGAACAACATTGAGGGTGGGATTCCAAGCTCAATTGGAAAATTATGTAATTTGAGACTCTTTGATTTATCATCAAACAATCTCACAGGAAGCCTCCCAGAGCATTTATCAGGTCAAGAAAATTGCGAGTCGGGCAGCCCATTTAATCTGAGATTCTTGGCTTTGAGTAACAACAAGCTACATGGGAACCTGCCAGCATGGTTGGGTCAGGTTAGAAATCTCATTGAGCTGAGTCTGAGCCACAACTCATTCCAAGGACCAATTCCTTCATCATTGGGAGGATTGAGAAAACTAAACATTCTGGAACTTGCAAGGAACAATCTAAATGGAACAGTGCCCGA